>VOCT01094123.1:0-39726 GCA_007922175.1 Pelusios castaneus | reverse complement strand
TCCCATTCCTACCTGCTCCCCGCCTGGCCCCGCAGGGTCCCCAGCCCACCCAATCCCCACCAGCTCCCCACCCAGCCCTGCAGTCTCCCTGACCCTTCCATTCCCCGGTAGCTTCCCGGACTAGCCCCCTTACCTCGACAGAGCTGCAGGGGCATTCAGTTGTTGCTTGGCCAGGCCTCTCCCACCCTGAGCATGCTCTGTCTGAGCGTGCTCAGGGTGGGAGATTTGAAACTCCCCAGCTTGGCCAGGCCTGGCTGCTGCTTCCAGCTGAGCAGCTAGCTGCAGTGCAGGGTGGAACTGTGTTCCGCCAGAGTTTTCTCTTCTTCTGGGCCCCGGAACGCTGGCCCAGCAAATTTGGCATTCCAGCATACTTTAACCAATGTTCCCTCTAAGGTTTGGCGGCTTGTGTGCAAAATTTTCAAGCCATGTGCAAAACTTTTTCTGAATAAATGACAAAAATTATAGGCATTAATTGAAGTTAAAGTGATTGTAAATAGAATTAATTAATTGGGTTTAATTAATTGAATTTGAATGAATTTTGAATTGAAATTTAATTTTTAGAAAGGTTTTTATTTAAAATTAATTTTTTAAAAGTTTTTTTAAAAAAGAGAAAGAAGGAAAGAAAGAAGGAAGGAAGAGAAAGAAAAAAGAGAGAAGGAAGGAAGAGAAAGACAAAGAAGGAAAGAAAAAGGAAGACAAAGAAGGAAAGAAAGAAAAAAGAAGGAAGGAAGAGAAAGGGAGAAAGAAAGAAAAAAGAAGGAAGAGAAAGAAAAAAGAGAAGGAAGAGAAAGAAAGGAAGGAAGCAAAGAAAGAAGGAGAGAGAAGGAAAGAGAAAAAATAAGGAAGGAAGAGAAAGAAGGAAAGAAAACTGAAGAGAAAGAATGAAAGAAAAAGGAAGGCGAAGAAAGAGAAAGGAAGGCAAAGAAGAGTCGAGAAGAAAGAAAGAAAGAAAGAAAGAAAGAAAGAAAGAAAGAAAGAAAGAAAGAAAGCTGAGGCCGCTGGCGGGGTGGGACCTGACCGGGGCCCCAGGAGGCTGCCGATGGGGTGGAGCAGACCCCGGCCCTGGAGGCTGATCCTGGCCCCGTGCCAGGAGGCCGTTGGCGGAGCAGAGCTGACCCTGACCCTGGCCGGCCCCGGGACGGGAAGTCGAGGAGACTGGCAGGTGGGAGCCTGAGAGCCCGCCCCAGCCGCGTCCACCCCGCTTCCTCGGCCACGTGGGGCAAGCAGGCAGGCCCGCGCACCTACCCCGGCCATGAACCTGCCTGCTCTGACCTGGGAGTAGGGAGGGCCAGCCCAGAGGCCGGGCACTGGCCGAGTCTGCTGTGGCAAAGCCGCAGCCCCGGGGGTCTGGCGGGGGCAGCAGGGGCTGCTGGGCTGCGTGGGGGTCCCTCAATGCTGTGCGGGAGGTGCGACGGCAGCTGCGTGGCCACACACCTGCGCAGCTTAGAGTGAACATAGACTTTAACCCCTGTAAATCCCCATGTGAGAGGTCACTTCCAGAATCTGGTCCGGTGTGCCACTGTGATCTCCGATTCCCGATGTCCACTCCTGAACCTCGATTTACCCTGCTTAGCTAGGTAACCACATAGTCCACACTAGCCTCCTGTGTGTAATCAGTCCCAGGCCGTGGGAGTGCACCCTCTGACCACCTAGAGGACGGTCCCCAACCAAGCACCCACAATCCCCAGACACAACACCGGGAACTTCTGTTCTACAGGGATTGGGACCCTTCTCCAATCATCATAAACTCATAGACCCTGGTTTGTTCATTTGACATTGAAATAGATGTGCCCAGCCTCTCTGATTCACACCCTCTAAAGTCCACACAGCTTTAGAGAAAACAAACACTAGTTTATTGATTAGAAAATTATTTCAAGTGAGTATGTAGCAAATCTATGCACAATCATTTAATAAAGGATTCAGGAGTTACTACAAACAAATAAAAACTATAAAACTAATAACACTACTTCAAGATTTTTCTTTGGTCTCGTCGCCTCATTCTTACCCACAAGACTGGCTGTTGGTGGTCAGCCAGCCTAAACCCTCCTAGCCATGTGGATCAACTCAGTCCCTTGCAATTGCTCCTAAGATGGTGTTTCTCTGGCCGAAGCCAAAAGCCTCTCTCCCTCAAAGTGTCTGCATTTCTTTTCATTTTCCCCTCAGCCCCCCTTTCTTTTGGGCTCTGGTGATTTCCTTTCTTCCACCTGAGCCAGGGGGTTCAATTTGCATGGTCTTTGTCATATGTTTCTCCAGCCTTTGTGCTGAGATAGTCCTGAGTCATGTAAAATACCTGGAAACATGCTTCACATCTGTACCCATACATGATGCTGCAGGAAACATGGTACCATGGTAATTAGGTAGAATATATTATGAGCATCCACAAAGGAACTTTGCATGGCACATTTTGCATTAAACTACACAATTACAGTGCAAAAGTGAACAGAAAACACAGATCATAGCCCACTGTGCATCATGTTACACCCCAGTCCCAGGCTCACCCCAGAAATAAACATCTTGTGCTGCCCTGCTGTCTCCTGGACAAATCAAGCTAAAGAAAATGACAGACTTTCTATAATAGCAAATGCTACATACAGCTCCTGTTATCCCAGATGGAGCTTCCCAAACACTTCAATTCAAACCTGCTGGTTTAGCTAAAACAAGAAAACAAATGTGTTAACTAGAGAAAGATTTTAAGTGATTATAAGTCATAAAAGTCAGAATTGGTTACAAGTAAAATGCAATTCATGTTTATCTTAAGAAGCTAAATGAGTTTAAAGCAAATCTTTCTCACCACCTGTCTTAGCATGTGCCGTATTGGTTGATCTTTTTAGCCAGCGTCCCTCCCCCAGTCCAATACAGTTTTCTTTGGTTTCCAAGTGTTGAAAGAGGATTTGGGGCATTTTTTTTGGCCTTTCTTATATTTTTCCTCTTCTTTGAGAACCATCGGCTGTAGAGAGTCACAGGCAGAAAGTATTTGTGGATGAGAATTTCAAACTGTTTCTTTGTGAAGATGTAGAGTTTTCCTTCGCCCTCTTGCCTGCCAAAGAACAGCACCTGGGTCAGTGGCCAGTCCCTTTGATTTGGTCGACACCTGGTCTGAGGCATCAGGAACTGGTTTGTAATCATTTAGGGATATCACATAGTAGATTCTTAGAATTTTCCATTCAATGTTGCCACACATATTTTACCAGGACACTGATGAACAGCAAATTATGAGTTTTCCACTGAAACCTCACAAGGCCTTACAGGATTTATCAGTCCTATTAAAGGATGGACACAGAGGTACAGACTCTCACTCCTTCCCTTTCTCAGCAGCTTTCTCACACAGTCCTTGGTTTCCTGGCTCAATAGGCCTGCCTGGTTCTGCCCAGGTGAACCCACTAGCAATCAATTCTCTGTCCCTGGCTCCTCCTCTAGGTGCAGCTGTGGAGTTAATAGGCCTATCCGGCCATCTTAATCTCTTCCATGGGGGATGCACACCCCGTATACCCTTTGTGCTGTTGTATAGGGATCTCATTCACACCCATTGGGTGATGAGGTTCACCTGTGCAATTTTGCACACAGATTTAGTCCCAGACCTGATCAACGGTTATCCCCCATTCACACTTTCCTCCCCTCTGCAGCAGAGTTATAGCAGCACAGACACCAAGCATAGAGGGTGCCTGTTTATGCACTCACACAAGAAGGGGATCCAGTGAGTCACGAGGTTCACCTGTGCACCCTTGTTTTCAAAGCCTTGGGGGGCTTTGGGGCAGCTGCACACAGGTTAGTCTCAGACCTGGTCACCAGTTATAATTTCACACACACTAACACAACATTATAATTGATAAAAATAAGAGCATTTATAAGCACACACACAGAGAAGCATAAATGCTAACACAGTTATACCCAAAGCAAATCCTATACCTCCCCCAGTTCCTACCTCAACTCCAAACCTAAGGCTGATGCAGCTATTGTTCATTTACTTAAGAGTTTCAGCATAAAGCTGGGAAAAACCTTAAAACTTTTTGTGTTATTTTTTGTTTAGGAGCCAGTCGCTACTCTGAACTCCTTTACTTTAATTACCTTTCCTTTATCAGATTGCTGGTCTGACATTCTCGTTAGCTGGCCAGGCTTCCGAGGTTCTCACCCGGTCCACGTCCTGCAGCGAGCCGGATGGGGAGTCGATCAAATCCCCAGAGTCCTTCTGCCTCAGAGTTAACTGAGACAAAATAACTCCAAATTCGGCCCCATAACAATTCTCCTTTTATTGCCCCAAAAACCGCAGTGACGTGGTGTTTCTCAACTCCTAAGGTCCAGCTGTCTTTTTCTGATTGTCAGGAGATTGTCAGAAAGCTCTCTGACCCCCCTCCTCTCTCTGGGTTATCTAGCCAGAGCGCTGGGGGTCTGTTAATCTCCCCCTCCTCTCTCTAGCTAGTTTACCCCACCTTCTGTTTGCACTTTTGCACCGGTCAGTCAGCTTTATCTAATTTAACAGTTTTGTGGCCTCTCCCATCTTTATGCCTATTGACTCTTTTTTTTCCTCTTTTCAAGCCGGATCTTGTGGCCTAGGTTTCGGACAGCTTAAGCCTTAGCATTACCTGACAAACATGTCATGGCTGGTGGTTTTGGAATGTTTGTGACACACTGACCGTTACTGTTACGGTCGTGTGTTTCCTGCAATGTCACGTATGTACAGATGTGAAACTCTGCTCTCATATCCCCAACTGTGTGTCTCAGATGGCTTGAATAGATGCCAACAAACCCAAAGCTGAGGGTCCACACCTCACAGGGGCATGCATAGGAGGACAAAGGCCTGTCCTGAGCACCTGATAAGGTGACACTCAAGTGGAAAGCCTGCCCATTGCCAGACATGGGCAATCACCTGACCCAGGGGGTGATGGGAAAACTTGTTAAAGGCAGAGGCACCCTCAGCTACATGGGCTCTCCCTTGGACTCCATCTACAGAGCAACATCAAGGACACTGAAAGACTGTCCATGGGGGCTGGCTGCAGGTGGGGAACCTAACAGCACAGCTGAGCCCATGACCTTTTTGGCTCCATTTGTCTGCTCTCAGGCGGGCTCTGCCTCTTGTTGAAGCTGGGATGGCTCAGCTCTGTGGTCGGAAGTGCTGGGCATAAATCCAGAGGCAGCATCTCACTGTCAGAGCCCTTGGCAGCCTGAGGCAGCATTGCAGGCACAGAGCCTGGCCTCAAAGGGACCTGGCTGGACTTAAAAACTAATCCAGTGTGAACGCAGAAGCTATATGGCTAGCAACTGAGAGGAGGGAACTTTGTGTGCTCTTTAGTGAACTGGCTCCATTTGGGACATGCCCTATTTGTTACTGGCATCCCCAGTCCCCCCCCCCCCATTTGGGTGGCAGCCATGGGGGGGTCAGGGTCAGATGGGGCACATGTGCTATGTGAATTGGCACACTCACTCCCTGAGTTGTCACCTGCCCCCGACCCATGCCAGGTGCAGGGCCACTCCAGGAATCTGGCTGCATCACCATATGTGTCCCCTCACTTCCAGCAAAGGCATAACAAAGTATGTCTGGGATTCCCAGACCGTCTGCTGTCTTCTGCCTGGACTGTGCCACATCCCCAGTGGCTGGTGCAGGAATCCAGAACCCCTCCAGTGTGGGTTCCTTGGCTCAGCAGCCAAGATCTGCACAGCTGTTCCTTGCTGCTGTTCCCCAAGCCTTTTCCTACCTTCCTGGCTTCCCCCTGTCTGGATTTACGGCCTCCCAACTCCTTCCTCCCAGGGAGTGACTGTGTACTATCCTCTATAGGGCCAAACACACTCCTGTCACCCAGGGAGTGATTGTACTCTACTTTCCTGCAGCTTCTTTCTGTTGCCAGCTCCCTGGCTTTACACAAGAACCTCTTGTTCCTGTCAAGCTGATCCTACTTCCAGTTAGTTCCCTGCTCCCTAATTCCTCTTCCAGGTACAGCCTGTGGAGTTAATTGGCCCCCTCTCACTCCTGTGTGGGGTGGACGCCCATCACACAACCTGCAACTCTCAGGTATGTGAATGCCTCCTGCTCTGAATTTGCCTGAGCTCTGCCCTCAGGTTTCCTCTCTTGCTCTGCTTCCCCCACCAGGAGATGTAGATTATGCTGGTCTTCTATAGAGGAGTGGCAACTGTGTGCCCACATTCTCCGCCAGTTATCACAGGGTGCACTCACTGCTAGTAGAGTTTCCTGCTGGCCGTTCCAGGGGATTAGCTCTGGTCAGGCATTATGCCCCCCTGGCACTGTGTCTCTTGTTCTCTTCTCACCCCATGAGCCCTTCTCACTCCAGTTACCACAACTTCCTTTTTATGATGTGTCCTCTCCAGCCAGGTCACCATACATATCTTCCCCCACTTCCACGGAAGATGCAACAAAGTCTTTCCAAGACTCTCAGACTGTCTGCTGTCCTCTGTTTGGCCTGTGCCCCATCCCAAGTGGCTAACACGAGGCACACCTCCTACTCTGGGTTCCAGCTCAGGAGCCTTCTGGTCTGCATGGCTGTTCCTCGCTGCTATTCCCTGATTCTTCTCTTACCTTCCTAGCTTCCTCCCTCCCTGGGTTTGTCAGTCTCCCAATTCCCTCCATTTGGAGTGACTGCAGCCTGCAGCTTCCTTCTGTTGCCAACTACCTGGCTTTATACAGGTCCCATCTGTTCCTGCCCAACTGAGTCTGCTTCCAATTAGTTCCCTGTTCTCTGTCTCCTCCTCCAGGTGCAGCCCATAGAATTCATTGGCCTGCCTGACCAGCCTATCCCCTTCCAGCTCCATTTCCAACACAGGGCTCTGATCTCTGTCAGAGTCCAAGCAGCACCTGGCCTTGATCTTGGTTGTAGGGTCTGTCCACTGCCCAGAACAATAATGTGACAAAGTGGGGGATATTATTGGAGGGTTTTCTGACTGCTCTCTGTGTACCTCAGTTTCCTCCTGTGTTACTCATAGATTTCAGTGGTGGGTCCTAGTATGTGATCATTGCAGGGACCACTAGAGAGTGTGTGGGCCCTCCCCAGCCAAGGCTGGATTAACACCCTTGTGGGCCCAGGGCTATAACATTTTGTGGAGCCCCTGGATGGTGACTGACCAGGCTGCGGGCAAAAGAGTGGGATCTCTGGCACCCAGGGAGCCATGGTGCCCCCTCATTGGCAGCAGCACACTGTGGGAGGGGTCTGTGGGCTCATGTCCCACACTCCTCCACATCAACAGCACCAGGAGGGATCAGGGAGAGTCTGTGGGTCAGTGTCATGTTCTCCCACTGCTGTTGGGGAGGTGGGGCAGCCATTCAGGCTCTTTGTGGGTCCCTTCCTATGCCCAGGTCAGGGTTGGAGGACACCCTGGCTGCCTATGAGCTGTGACAGCCTGGCTGCCTGCTCTCACATTTCCCTCCAGCCTCCCCGCCCCCCCGCCCCCGGCCGGCCCCGGGGCCCCCCCCCGCACATTCGCCTCTGCTCCAGCCTCCTTCCGCCAGCCCCTGACATCCCTGTCCTCTGATTCCCTGCATCGCCTCATCCACCCTCCTGCCACCTACTTCCTTCTGCCTCCTCCCATCCTGTCCTGCCCCCCCTCATGCCCCTTCACCTCCTCTGGCCCTTCACATTCCTGTTCCCTCCTCTATCCCAGTCCCTCTCCCCTCAGACCTCTCCAGCCCACTTGCAGCTGTGGCTCCCAAGAGTAGGGCTCAGAGCAGGCTGCATCCCCCGTCCTGCAAACCATGACAGTGGCAGCAGCTTGAGGTCTGGGATGTGGGGAATTGCAGTCAGCTCAGCAGGGAGCAGCCTGCTGCCAATCCCTCCTCCTCAGGGCCATCCTTGGGGGAAAGAGGGCTATTGCTCCGAGTCCTGTGGTTACATGGGCCCCGTGCCATCCCACTCCCAGCAGGGCAGTGTGGGACCTGCACCACGCCCCCCCCATTGCCCCGGCTGTGCTTTGCTCTGCTCCCCAGATTATTCTTATTTAACAGCACCATGAATCGCTTCATGCTTATATTCATCTGGATGCCTCTTCCTCTGGGCCGGACCTCCCTGCCCCCAGGTGGGGCAAGGTGGGTGCGTGGGGTCAGCGGCGGTGGCAGCCTTGACTGGGACTGGCTCCCGGCTGCGGCCAGGGACCCCAGGGGCGGAGCTGGCCAGCCCCGCTCACCGATCCCCCTCCAGCCAATTGGTCCTGTGCCCCGCTCCCCCTTAGGGATGGCCCTGCTCCTCTTGCAGCTGTGGGGTGTGACCAGGAAGCTACACTACCTGTGCCAGGCGGTGGGAAGGTCTCTCCTACATTCCCTCCTAGCAGTGTCTCCCTGAGAGCAGGGACAACCCACTGAGGTTGGATTTTTGGCATCCCCCCCTTAGCCTGCAACCCTGGGCATCAATCCCTAAAGCCAGCCCTGTTCCCAGCCACACATACACAGACAATAGCCAGGAGCTCTCTGCCCTGGGACAATCAGGTGCGATAGGTTGTAGCAGGTCATGGCAGGTGGAGGCAAGGAGAGGGGAAGACTGAGGGGAGATTTGATAGCAACCTTCAACTACTTGAAGGGTTGCTCAAAAGAGGAGGGAGCTAGGCTGTTCTCGAAGGTAACAGAGAACAGAACAAGGAGCAATGGTTTCAAATTACAGCTGCGGAGGTCAAGGTTGGATATTAAGAAAAACTTTCTCACTAGGAGGGTGGTGAAGCATTGGAATGGGCTATCTAGGGAGGTGGTAGAATCTCCATCTTTGGAGATTTTTAAGGCCTGGTTAGACAAAACCCTGGCTGGGATAATTTAGGGGGAGTGGTCCTGCTTTTTAGCAGGGTGTTGGACTAGATGACCTCGTGAGGTCCCTTCCAACCCTATTATTCTTTGATTCTATGACACCCTGCCTGGGAAAGAGACAAAGGATGGGGGAGGGAGAAGGGGGAAGGACTGGTGGCTGGCTGGAAGGGCCAGTCCCCTGTGTGGGGCATTGGACAGGGCAGAGCCTGAGAATGAAGTTCCCCAGTTGGTTGCTGCTGTAATTTTTGATTCATCTGCCAACAAAATCTGTCTACACTGTGATTCTTAGAGCTAACAAACCTTCCTGACTCCCACATTGGCTGTGAATTGCTTCTGAGAACAAGGTGGAGTGCATGGCCACTCTGGGGGCATGTAATAGAGCCCCAGAAATCTCATCCTGGGTTGCTCACTGTGGGGAGTGCATGGTGGACCACGGTGCTGAACGCTTCAAGGCCAGATTTCGGAGGTGGCTGCACTGGTGGGAGGGAACCTGAGGGTAGAGCCTGTTCACTGGAGTCCTGCCTGGCTTGACTCTGAGTGGCTGCAGAGTCCTGTTCCTGTGGGTCTCCAGCACAACTCCTCACGTTAAATGGGGCATAAATCCACCATGCTGCAGGGAAAGATCCACTCCTCCCTTGGGGTGACGAAAACAGATCACTTGTAGCAGATCATGCTACAATTTCCCTAGCCCACCAGATGATTGCTATACCAGCTGCAGCAAGGAGGGATGTAAATTCCCATAAAGGGGGAAGGGAAAGAAAAACTCTTCTCACTGGGGAAAAAAGAAAAGAAGCAAGAAACAAACAAAACAATAAGACCAGCCCCTGGGAACAGTCTTGCCTTTTTTGCCACCTTAAATTTAAACCACCCTCACCCCTGCAATGGAAGACTGCGCTTCCCCTCTCATCCTCTTGTCACTGTGCTGAACCCAGTACTCCCAAGAGAGTTCTCGTTGCTTGTTTCATTTGAGGAGGAATGTCTTTGTCCCCACAGACAATGGCCTATGCCCACCCCACCTGCCTACCCATTACTCACAGCCTGCCTTCCCGGAGCTCTTCTCAGGCAAGCAGTCAGCTGCTGTTATAATTATCCTCATATACTAGCCCCTGGGGACCCTATTGCACCATGTGCTGCACAGAGAGCTGAAGAGAGGACACCAAAGGTCAGAGGTGGTCAATGGAGGGATATTGATTTATGAGGAGTCACTGAAAAGTCTCCAGAGGAGCTGGGAATAGAAACCACACTTCTGCTCTGAGAAAGCATGTGAGGTGCTGAGGGAGTTGGTTAATGTGGTTGCAGAGCCATGAGCACTATCTTTGAAAATTTGTGGCAATTGGGGGAGGTCCTGGATGACAGAAAAAGGCCATTCTAGTGCCCAGCTTTAAAAAAGGGAAGAAGGAGGATCCAGGGAACTTCAGACCAGTCAGCCTCACATCAGTCCCCGGAAAAAAATCATGAAGCAGATCTCCAAGGAATTCATTTTGAGGCACTTGGAAGAGAGGAAGATGGTCAGAAACAGTCAGCATGGATTCACCAAGGGCACATCATGCTTGACCAACCTGATTGCCTCCTAGAATGAGATGACTTGACTCTGTGGATGTGGAGAAAGCAGTGGACATGATATACCTAGACTTTAGCAAAGCTTTTGATACAGTCTCCCACTGTATTCTTATCAGCAAGTTAAAGAAATTTGGGTTGCATGAATGGCCTATAAAGTGGCTAGAAAACTGGCTCGTTCATCATGCTCAAAAGATAGTGATCAACAGTTCAATGTCTAGTTGGCAAATGGTAACAAATGGAACGCTCCGAGAGGCAGTGCTAGGGCTGGGTTTTGCTCAACATCTTCACTAATGATCTGGAGGATGGGGTGGCTGCACCTTCATCAGGTTTGCAGATGACACTAAGCTGGTGGGAGTGGTAGATACGCTAGAGGGTGGGGATAGGAAGCAGACCTAGACAAATGGGTGGAGTGGGCCAAAAGCAATCTGGTCAGGTTCAACAATGACAAATGCAGAGTCCTGCACTTAGGATGGAAGAATCCCATGCACTGCTACAGACTGGGGACCTAATGGTGAGGCAGCAGTTTGGCAGAAAAGGACGTGAAGGTTACAGTGGACAAGAAGCTGGAGATGAGTCATTCATGTGTCCTTATTGCCAAGAAGGCTAATGACATACTGGGCTGTGTTAGTAGGAGAATTCCCAACAGATTAAGGGAAGTGATTATTTCCCTCTATTTGGCACTGGTGGGGTGAAGTACTGTGTCCAGTTTTGGGTCCCCCACTACAGGAAGGATGTGGAGAAATTGGAGAGAGTCCAGTGGAGGGCAGTAAAAATAATGTGGGGGCTGCAACACATGACTTACGAGAAGAAACTGAGGGAACTGGGCTTGTTTAACCTGCAGAACAGAAGAGTGAGGGGGGGATATGACAGCAGCCTTCAACTACCTGAAAGGGGGTTCCAGGGAGGATGGAGTGAGGCTGTTCTCAGTGGTGGCAGATGACAGAACTAGGAGCAATGGTCTCAAGTTGCAGTGGGGAGGTCGAGGTTGGATATTAGGAAAATCTTTTCCCCTCGGAGGGTGGTGAAGCACTGGAATGGGTTCCCTAGGGAGGAGGTGGAATCTCCATCATTAGAGGTTTTTATGCTGCGACTTGACAAAGTCCTGATTGGGATGTTTTATTTAGGGTTGATCCTGCTTTGAGCAGGGGATTGAATTAGTAGGTGACTCCCAAGGTCCCTTCCAACCCTAAACTTCTAGGAGTCTGTGATGCTCTCACCCCATCAACTACCTGCTTCATGAAGCTGCCTCTGGGACAGGGCACCTCTGCCCCTTATCACCTGTGTTAACTAGCCCCTGTGTGGGATTTCGGCAGCTGGTGAAGTCCAGCACCACAGTCTGCTACGAAAGCTGAGAGGCTCCTATAGCCGGTGGCAGCAGTCGTCTGGTGGGTCAGCTATGAGATGAGGTGATGGATAGAACCCGACCCTGTGCTATACATGCAGCACGGACATGTCAGTCTAGGTGCCAGGCATGGCTCGAAACTAGCTATGGAAGCCTATGTTTGTGCCTTGAACTCTTCAGGGACAAGGGGTTTTTAGGACACTGATCATTGTTCTGCATCAGTGTCCACTTCAGGGAGCGAATGCTGAATCCTGGCCTGGAGTATCTATTCCAGAATAGACCTCTCCCCCCGTGGAAACACCTCTCCAGGAATCAGGGGTGGTCTTAGGTATTCTGGGGCAAAAGTCAAGGATGGAACGCCCCACCAGATCTCCCACCATCCCCTCACCCCTGGCTTTGCTGGGACCCCCACTGAACTTGCTGGTCCATGGCGGGTGTTTCTGGGCAATACAGATAATAAAAATAATAATTAAGACCCAAGTCCTAGGGATTGGAGTCAAAGGGTTATGTTACGTGGTGGGCAGCAGAGATAAAAAGAGAAACTGAGTTACCAGCATCCCAAGCCAGATCCTTGGTCTCAAGACACATCTTCCACTCTGCTAGGAATCTTCTTTGACCTAAGCATGACTCTGACTGGTCCCAGGAGGCCTAGGCACCACTCGCTGGCAAGGCGTCTCTGCTGGCAAGGCATTGTACACAGCTGGATTTAATTCATCTTCCCGGAGGAGCCCAGAGCCTGGGAGACCTCACAAGTCAGAAGGAAGGCAGGAAAGGCTTGTGGTTACAGCACTGAGATAGCATGCCTGGAGGAAGGGTGTGGAGAAATTGTAGAGAGTCCAGCGGATGGCAGCAAAAATTATGAGGGGGCTGGAAAACATGACTTAGGAGGAGAGGCTGGGGGAGCTGGGCTTGTTAAGTCTGCAAAAGAGAAGAGTGAGCAGGGATTTTATATCAGCCTTTAACTACCTAAAGGAGGTTCGGGGGGGGGGGGGGGAGATGGAGCAAGGCTGTTCTCAGTGGTGGCAGATGACAGAACTAGGAGCAATGGTCTCAGGTTGCAGTGGGGGAAGTATGAGTTGGATATTAGGAAAAACTTTTTCCCTAGGAGGGTGGTGAAGCACTGGAATGGGTTAACTAGGGAGGTGGTGAAATCTCCATCTTTAGAAGTTTTTAAGGTGCGGCTTGACAAAGCTCTGATTGGGATGGTTTGGTTGGGGTTGGTCCTGCTTTGAGTAGGAGTTGGACTAGATACCTCCAGAGGTCCCTTCCAACCTTAATCTTCTGTGATTCTTTGAGTCTATGAGCAATGGGTTGGGGTTTTCTTCCAGAACATTAGTAGCAATCCCTAACTCCTGTGTAGCCCTTTCCATCAGTAGATCAAAAAGAACTTCCCAACAGATTATGTTAAATTATCCGCATTTCTCAGATAATAAAACTGAAAGGATAACACTTGGCCAAGGTCAACCCACAGCTCAGTGGCAGAGCTGAGCTCAGGCCAGCTTTTGACTAGATTTGGAGAAGAGCAGATCCTGAAGGCCCCCCACTAGAAACACTCCTTCAGACGAGAATTTCTATCTTTAGACTTCCTTACAGAAATCCATCACCTAACCAGTTTGCAATTCACATAACGTGGATTACATTGATTTTTGTACAGTGTTTTTTTTAATCTAAATATCATACAGAGTTATGTCCAGCCCCTCACTGAGCTCTAAGCACATTATGAAAATACAGTTACTTTTATCAACCCAATTTGTGATCTCAGCAAAAATCAGTATTAAGATAGCTTGAGAAGACCATTTTCTATTACCCAAGGTGATTGGTTAGCCAACCCATGATTTTGTCAGGCTAACCAGCCTGAAGTTGTCTGGGAAATCCCATTTATCCTTTTCAAATATTGGCACAACATGTGCTTTTATTCCAGTGCTTGGGACTTCCACACATTTGTCAGAGATCCACATTAATGGTTTAGTGAGCTCTTCAGCCAATTCTTCTAATACTCCTGGATATATGTTATCCTGTCTTGCCAATTTAAAAACATTTAACTTTAATAAATATTATTTAACATCCTCCCGTGTTACTACTGCCATCCATACTGCTTCTTTCCAAATACTTATTGAATATTTCTGTGTTTTCTGCATCAGTGTTGATAATTTTATTATCCTACTATAAGAGATATAGCATTGCTAGGATTTCACATGCTCCTTATACATTTAAAACATTCCTTATTATGATCCTTAATACTATTGCCTATAGATGTTTCATTTATACCTTTAGCTTCCTTTATCAACTATCTGCATTTAATAATTTCTAACATATAGTCATTGCTACCAACTTCTCTTTTACATATGATATATATTGGAAGGTTAAACTTTTCTTTATTGTTGCTTTTAGTTCCCTTTGCAACCAGGACTTTTATTAACTATTAATTGTATTAACTGTGAAACTGTGATTTATATTTTATCTTTTGGGTATGGGCATCAAGTAAATTTTCCTTAAACAACTTTCAATGATTATTTACACTCTTTTGTTTAAAATTTCTCCCTTTCAATCAATTTTGTTCATAAACATTATCATCTTTTGTTCTTTCAAAGCATCACATATTTTAGAAGATGTTTAGAAGAGCTTAAACAAATTATATACCTCTAGCTTTGCAAAGATTTGATCAGCACACAAAAGTTGTAGCAGTTTAACTATTCTGGTATAGTTAAAATAGTACAACATTCCAGGGTGGATAGAATTATATTGATGTATATTGGATAGATTTATGTTGACGTGTATTGATGTAGTTACATTGACGTAAAGGATCAAGATAAGTATGCCCTATAAGCTATAAGGCATGTTTATTCCAGAATAACTACAGCCACTTGAGTGTTTTTATAGCAATATCAATAAACACACACACACTCCTAACTTGCTATGCTTGGACAAAAACTGGAGTGTAGAGGAATCTATAGTGGGCTGTGGTAATGTACTACAAATATATGACTCTTGCAAATTCCAGGAAGCCTTAAAGGAAGAATCTTGGTAGTTCAGAATGAGTGTGGGCAGACGAATGCAATGAAGAATTGGGAGAATATTTGCTGTCTGCCAGTGGGTAGCTTCCCCCTATCATGAGATGCAGTTTGCAGTGGGAGCAGCCTTCCCAAGAAAAATCCCAGTGGAACTGTACTGCAGAAAGCAATCCTGGATGGGAGATGGAGCAGACAGTATAACAGGACTTTTCAATTGCTATATCCCCAAGCTTTGTATTGCTAAGAGCAGCTGTGATTCTCAATAGCATCTTGTGACATTGTTGGGTGTCTCGTCTGTAGAGATTCCCGTGTGACCAACATGGAGCAAAGCCTGGGCATGCCCAGTGAACTACCAGTTCTTCCACAGGGTTCAAAGGACAATGTCTCCAAGGCTGGTCTGGTGGCGTGGAAAAGGCGGGGAAGTCTGTGTGACCTGGGCTGTCGCTCTCTCTTTCTTGGCTTCAGTTCCCTGTCTCTGAAATGGTGATGATGGCCTCTTCTCCACCTAGATCTGTGAACTCTCTTGGGGAGGATTTCTCATCCATGCCTGTCACAGGTGAGGTGAAGTGGGATTCACCCTACACTGACCCTGAAGGGGTTAATAGAGGTTAGAGAAGCCAGGTAGCCAGAGGCTGCCCCTGGAAAGGAGCTAGAATGCAGTCTGTCAGACCACGTGGTGAGCTAATCCCCAGAGGGGCCAGTGGGAGGCGCCAGAGTGGGACGAGAGCGCATCCCTTTTGAAGGCGGAAACCAAACTTATACTTAGGGAGAGAAGGTGAGCACCCCCCAGCCAGGAGGTGGGATCACGGCATTGGGGTGCCCCACACTGGAGGGGGATGGCAGCACCCCAGCCAGCTCAGATCAGGTGCAGAATACACTGCCCCATCCCGAGAGCTGTGACCACGCCCAGCGCTGAGAGGAAACTGGAAAACAGCCCAAAGCAGCTCGCCGGCTTGCCTGGTGTTTCCATCATGGCACTGTATTATCTATTGGTTCCCAGCCTGTGGGCCAGGGGCCAAAGTGGCCTCTGGGGTCACCCAGAGTGGCCTGCCGCTCCCCTCCCACTGGCTGCAGAAGGGAGCTGCAGAGTGTGTCGCCATGAGGCTACAAGACCAGTGCAAGCTCCTTCCTCCAGCCAAAGGGATGGGAGATCAGTGTCCCCTCCCTAGCTCCAGCATAGTGCAAAGCGCTAGCGTGGGTCCCTAGGTGCTGGGTCTCTGTTGGAGTTGGAGGGTAGGGAGCACCCATGGGCTGCATTGGGGGGGGGAGGGGGAGATGGGGAGGATTATGCCTCTCCAAGCTTTCTAACCCCCCATCATTAGCACTGCTTGGTGCTATCTCCCCATCCTCCCGGCAGGGCTTCCCCAGCCTTAGTGGCATACCGAAAGAGGGGGCAAGATGGGGTCATGCCCCTGGCACTGGCCTGGGTGGGCACCAGCCAGATCCTCCTCAGAGGAATGGCTCTCCCACTTGCTGACATCCCTGGCACGCAGACCCGGTCCCTCTACCGCTCACCACTGTTCTGGGTTCAACAAGGGAGCCATGGGCCAGGTTGGTGTGGCTGCCTGAGATGCCAGTGAGGGGGGGGAAGGATGGCTCCTCTTCCAAGGAGGGCTCTGCTGGTGCCCATCCCAGGCTGGCACCAAGAACATGGATGGCCCCTGTTCCATATGCCACTGCTCCTCTGGCTGGCAGAGCCCCCATTGGCAAACCCAAGACACAGTGGTGTACCAAGGAGTGGGGGGAGAAAGCCAGAGAGGCTCTTCTCGGAGGAACCGCCCCCCACATCCCCAGTAGCCGTGCTGCCCCCAAATTAAATTGTCCAATTCCATGTATGGGAGCATTGATCTCCCATCCCCCTGCCTAGACCTAGGTGGAACACAAGGGGCTATAGGATTGTGTGGTTTCCGTGCTGCAGCCAGGGGACAGGAGATCAGCAATGAGGCAGCCTCCTCACTGAACTCCTTTCATCTGGCTGGAGTGGGAGATCAGGAGGAGGAGCAGGACTCTGAAAAGCCCTGCTTTCCAGTCAAGGCCACCCACCCTGACCAGGCCATGTGCTTCAGCGTGCAGTGACAACCCCTCATCTACACTAGTGTCTTGTCTGTGCGTGCGCTACACACTGGGAGTCATTTGTAGGTGTAAAATAGTGACTGTGAAAACAAGCGCAGTAGCATCAAAATGTTACTTTAACTGTGTAGTGATCTGTGGTCTTTAATGGTGCATAAATCTGTAAGCTAGGTCTCCTGCTCAGTCAGCTGAAAGGGGGCACCTCATTTGCATGGGCTTTGTATTTGCATGAGTGCAATTAACTACTTAGCCTAATTTCACTGTGGTCTAAACACTTGGCTAGCACTACTGGTTTATTCCTGTGACATCCATGTCAGTGGGGAGTATGTCTCCTCTATTCTCACCCTCTCACTCCCCGGCCTCAGCTCTGGTAATGGTGAGAGTTTGGGGGCAGGGGCTGTCCCCCACCCTAGATTTCTGCAGCATCCAGCACAAAGGAACCCTGATTCCCAGCCACAGTCCACCCAGTGCCTGAAATGATGAGAGGTTTGGTGCTGGTCAGAATTCCAGTCTCAGCTGGCTCTGGGCAGTGTCTGATGGGATGACGGTTCCTGATCTGAGTTAGCATCTGTGTGGTGTCTAGCACAAGAGGTGCCCTGACTTTGGTCTGGGTCTGTGCAGTACCTGGCTCAATAGACCCCCAATCTCAGCTGACTCTCTGATTGTTATGCTGTGGCTGTGAAAAAGCAAAGGGCCCTCAGCCCTATACTTGTTCTTTGTAGAGCTGTGATTCTTGGATCGGCTCCAGGACATTCCAGAGGTGGCTGGAGCAGACGGAGACAGATTCATGTGTGCTAGACGAGAGCTCAGACACCAAACAGCATGCTTGCCCATGGCAGGGTCTAGAGACAGTCAGCATGGCAGGATAAGCGGCCAGACGATGTTGACCAGGGATATGCTGCAGTTCTGACATGGAATTTCCTCTGATGTGCCTTTCTCCATGTCTGCCCCGCCTTGCTGTGCCCTCGCCATGCGTAATTAGAGGCTTGGGGCTCGCAGCTTGCTGCCATCCTCAGGCTGGGGGAAAGTTATGGGGGAAATTCTGAACTAAGAAGCTCTAAGTGGCTTGGGATCAGTCTGAGACACAACCTATCCCTCCAGGCCTCCCTGCTGCTGGGGCTAAGAAGCTGCTGGCCATGTGTTCCCCATGGAGACCAGCTTGATTTCCTGTCCTCCAGCTAGGACAGGCTGTAAGGTCTTTTGTGTATCTAAACTACCCCACAACCTGCCCCTGAGCCCCAGGTCCTGCACTTCCCCTCTCCCCTGATCCATCCCATCAGGGCCTCTCAGAGCCCAGACCACCAGCTCTCCCTCCCAGCAGCAGCCCTGGGCTGACAGCCTGCTCCTTCGGGGAGTGCTGGAGACAGACAGGAAGTCCTGCAGTCACCGCTTCCCTCCACCCCGTCCCACGCCCCGGGGGTTGGCTGGAAGTGATGGGAAAGGCAGAAAGGTCCATGGAGATCTCCTGGGGGCCTGAGAGATGGGTAGCAGATGCCTCCAGGCCAAGGGGGAGGGAGCAGTGGGTCTCCCTAGGCTGGAGGAAGGGGTGAACACTGGGGGCTCTGATCAGAACAGAGGCCATGTATTCAAGCACAACAGGAGGCAACAGTTTGCTCCCTCCCCCGGGCTCCCTGCCAGGATGACCCCTCCCAAGTGAGGTAGCAGAGTGTGGGTTTTGAGGCCAATAGGGTCACGCTCTGCAAGGCTGGCAGCTCCCTGGGGCTGGGAGCAGAAGCAGCACCTGCTAAAAAGAAAGCTAGCAAAGTTCGGGACTCAGGTCTCCCACCCAGGCAGGAAAGGAGGCAATTTTGGAGCCCCTAGGGGCTGACAGAGCCTTGGGCCACACTGTGGACAAAAGGCACTGGTGGGGGAGGGGAGTATATCACAGGCTGACTGGCCCTTTAAAGGGAGATGGTCCCAGCCCCTCCCCCACACAAGTGAATAGGGCTAGAGGGTAGGGGGTGGCCTGGACCAGGGCTGGTCCAACCATATAGGTGAACTAGGTAATCGCCTAGGGCACCGGGCTTTAAGGGGTGCCAAATTAGAAAGAAAATAGTCAATTCTTTCTTATTGTGGAGCAGGTTACAAAAAGCCCTGGGCCAGGTCTGTTGGTGGCTCAGCTTGATTACTCAGGGCATGTACACACTACAGGAATCATCGCACAACAAGCCCATTGCTCTGTAAAAGTCATGTGGTTTTTGTAGCGCAGGATCGTGTCCACACAAAGCTGCTTGTGACGGAACAGAGCTCCCCCCGCCCAAGCAATTCGCGATTTCACAAGAAACCCAATTGAATTGTGGGAACCTATCCCACAGTTCCACCCATCCGGATTCAGCGCTAAGAATCCTGGGTAGAAGGAGAACAGCGCTGAGCACCATGGGTAACTTCTTGGTTTCCCATGGTGCATTGTGTTCCTCTGCCGTCATGCGAGTTGCTACTAGCAACTCGCACCCATTTTCAACACTGCTGCATTGCTTCCCGGAACTCCTTTTTGCAGCAACATGGATCCAGCTCTGATCTCGACCATCGCCTTCAGCATAATGAATACATCTCAGCTGGTCGCACAGTATGCGTTCAGCTCTGAATCAGACCAGGATTCGGATGATCCTGGGCTGGTGACTGCCATACAGAACAATGGCACCGCATTGCTAAGCTCCTTCACAGAGCATCTGCACACGGTGCACCGCCAGCTCTGGTCACGAGAGACAAGCACTGAGTGGTGGGACTGCATTGTTTTGCAGGTGTGGGATGATGAGCAGTGGCTACAGAACTTTCAAATGCGAAAAGCCACATTCATGGAACTGTGTGAGGAGCTAGCCCCTGTCCTGCGACGCAAGGACACCAAAATGAGAGCCGCCCTCACCGTGGAGAAGCATGTTGCAATCGCTCTGTGGAAAATGCTACCGGTCGGTTGCGAATCAGTTTGGAGTCAGAGGGTCGACCGTCAGGTTAGCCCTTTCAGAAGTGTGCAGAGCCATCAATCGTGTTCTGCTCCAGAGAACAGTGACATTGGGCAATGTGCGGGAGATCGTGGATGGATTTGCAGCCATGGGATTCCCGCACTGTGGAGGGGCAATAGAAAGCACACACATCCCTATTTTGGCTCCGGAGCATGTTGCGACTGAGTATATTAATAGGAAGGGCTACTTCTCCGTTTTGCTTCAGGCAGCCATGGATCACAGGGGGTGTTTCACAGACATCAATGCAGAGTGGTCGGGAAAGGTACTTGATGCTCGCATTTTTAGAAACACGGGCCTATACTGGAAGTTGCCGGCAGGGACCTTCTTCCCTGATGATAAAATTACTGTCAGGGTTGTGGAGATGCCCATAGTGATCATAGGAGACCCAGCCTACCCACTGATGCCTTGGCTCATGAAGCCCTATACTGGATCCAAGCAAGGAGCGCTTCAATTACAGGTTGAGCAGGTGCTGAATGACTGTGCAGTGTGCCTTTGGGTGCTTAAAGGGCCGCTGGCGCTGTTTGTATGAGAGGCTAGACTTGAATGAGGACAACATTACAGCCATCATTGTGGCGTGCTGTGTCCTTCATAACCTGTGTGAAAGTAGGGGAGAGAAATTTTCCCCTTCATGGGATGTGGAGGCTAAGCACCTGGAGAGTGCGTTCCAGCAGCCAGCCACTAGGAGTATCAGGGGTGCCCAGCTGAGAGCCGTCTGCATAAGGGAGGCACTTAGGGAGCATTTTAGTAATGGGGACTTATAGGATGCATTGCATCACTGGGTTGCTGTATACCTGCAAACATGCAGGGTACTGAGTCCCAGGGGAAATGGGGGGTGTAATGTACTATGCTTAAATGAGTGAATACTAAACCACAACAAATAATTTTTGTGTATCAATAAAGACACTGTGCACAGTTCAAGCTTCACTTTTATTATTATCCAACATTAAATATTTACAATAAGCAGTGACTGCCCCAGGGGCTATAGATGCGTGTAGGTGCGTGGCTCAATGCCATAGCTTTGTGCAGGAGTGGATGTCACATTGTACCAGGAGGGTCCCTGGCCTTCAACGAACTGCTTTGTGGGAGAATGGGGTGGTGGGGACAGAAAGTTTTGCTGTGTGTGCAGGGGAGGGTGGGGGCGAGCCTGAAGCAGCTGTGTCTGCAGACCAACCCTGGTCTTCAGCAGCTTCCTCAAATTGTTCTGCTTGCACTCCTGCAGGCACTCCTGTCTCCAAAGTCTAGTTTCCCTTGCTGCCGCCTTGTTGGATTGCATCAGCTCTGGGAAGATATCCTCCTTGCTGCTGCGAAGCCTCCTTCTTATCTGTCTCAGCCGGTCAGCTGGTGCAGACCACGGACTGGCAAAGGTTGTTTCTAAGGAAAAATGAAACATCATAAGTAGTGCTATTGTTCTCACTTTGGTTAAAGAGCTGGTAATATGCTCCGCTGCCACATTCCACAGTGCCCACGGGACAGGGCATCCTCTGCTTCCCTCGCTGATCTCCAGAGGCTGGATAGGTTGCTGCTGGACCACAGCACAGGCCATTGCTGGGAACTGAAAGGGCTTTTGAAAACGGACATTCGGATTGCCGAGACATAGCTCAGCAGGTTGACTATTACCAGTGCTTTGGGGGAATATTTCACACAGGACTCAGCCATGGAAGGCGATATCTTGCTGCTTAGAGTGCCCCTGCAAGCTAGAATGCATAACCTGCATGTCACTGGATATAAGCCAGGATTGTACGCAGCAGGCTTGTGTGCAGCCATGGTTCCCTGTGCCATGCTTTGCAACTGGCGAGGGAGAGTATCCCTCCATGGGGGTGGGAACACAGTAGCTCTCTCATCAAATTTAACTAGGAGGCTGTGGAAGTACATCCAGGAAACCTTCAATGAGCTCAACGGAGAGGATTTCTTGAGAATTACTGCATGCATTGATGCACTGCTCGTGAATGCAGAATAGATCCCCCGATCCTCAGAAAAATAAAATTGGAAAGGATGAAACTCAAAACGTCCATCTCCCACCCGTTCTTCATTTCCCTACAAAGCTTATCCAGCAAGCACAGAAGCCTCACTTCCAAGGAAACTTACCAGAGCTCCCCTCTGCTGCATCCGAAGACAACATGGAGAAGGAATCTGGGCAGCATGTTTCAGTGGGGGGGAGCAGGTGGAAAACAGCTCCTTGCTCCCTATGTCGGCTGCGCCACTTTCAGCCTCCAGGTCATCCTGCACCTCCACTTCCTCGTCAACAAATTGCTCGTCCCTGTCTGCTCCGGTATCCTTTGGATGGGGGGTGCCGATGTGTCCACAGGAGCTTTTGGAGTGGTTGTGGGATTCCCACTCAGGATTGCTTCCAGCTCCTTGTAAAATCGACATGAAACCGGCGCTGAGCCAGAGCGCCGGTTTGCCTCTCTGGCTCTGTGGTACGTTATCCGCAACTCCTTCGCCTTCGACCTGCCCTGCAGAGTATCTCTCTTGTACCCCTTCTCTGCCATGGCCCGAGAAATCTGGCCAAAGATATCAAAATTTCGCCTGCTGCCGCATAGCTGTGCCTGCACAGTGGACTCTCCCCAGATGCTTATCAGATCAAGCATCTCGGCTGTGGTCCACACTGGAGCACGTTTGCCGCGTTGAGCCGCCATTGCTTTTGGAGAACACAGCTGCACTCCACGCCGAACAAACAGGAAGCACTAACAACTCAAAAATTCCCGGGAATGATGGGAGGGTGGGTACAGTCAAGTCACAGCCACAGAGTGCAGGAGGAAGTGCAGAAGGGATGGAATTAGAATTCTGGGACATTTCCGGAGGCTTCATATTGCGCGGCAACCGTACACACACGAACTATCGTGGAACAGCTGTTCCGCGGTAGCCGCTACCACCCTCGTTTTGGTGGTTTACATGTTGCACAGCAAGACGGCTGTTGCAGCACAACAACATGGATTTGTGTGTGGACGCTGTGCCTGTTATTGCGTGATAACTTTGTAGTGTGTACAAGGCCTCAGTTTAATAAGCCATTTAATGCCTCTCTGATCTGCAAATCAGCCTTGGGGCTGCTGCTAGTCAGGAATGGTGGCTTTCATATGCTAATAAGCAGGGCAGGCAAAAACAGCAAAAAGAAACCTCCCCCTACTGTCCCTGCTCCCAGTCCCTCACCATCCGCAGGCTATCAACCCACCAGACTGACACTCACAGCTACCCCTTTGGAGCCCACCAGGGGAGTAAGTTCTTCCAGCTCTCAGAGGGCCAGTTACAAAGCTTGGGGGTGGTGTGAACAGTAATGGTGGTGACTCTGGCTGGCCATTCAGAAGTGCTGGGCGGGGAGCCCCGGCAGGGCCAAAAGTCCAAACTGAGTGGGGAAAGAGGTGGAACGATGCCTGTGCCCAACCTATCTTGTCCAGCCATCCAACCTGGCCCCAGCAGAAACTAGACACAATGGGGAAAAAATCCTGACACTGCTACCTGGTTGTTGGGGATACCATGTGGAGGGAATGCTGTTGGATGACTGACTCCTGCCCTGGCTCCGGCAGCAGCTGAGATAGGGGCAGATGTCCCCTGTCACTGCTGGGGACACCATTTGAAGGAGGAGATGCTGACTCCTCTGGTCCTGACAGAGCCAAAGCATGCATGTGGAGGGGCATAAGCAGGGTTAAAGTAGGCCGGAATGCACAGGAACGGCATTCCGGGGCCCACAAATTCAAGGGGTCAGCGTTCCAGGGCCCCTAATAGAAGAAGTAGGGGGAATGCATGTTCCGCTCTGCCCTGGCCTGGGAGCTGCAGCCAGCCTGGACTGCTCCTTCATGGAGAAACAGCCTCAAGCAGGGGCAGAGTGTGAGGCCGGGATTGAGGTCAGGGAAGTGCAGAGGGGTGGAAGGGGCAGCGTGTGAGGCCAGGATCGGGGCCAGTATTTTTATGGAGCGATAACCGATGCCTATGGTACTGAGAAATGGTTGCAAATGCCAACGTGGGCTGGGGTCCACACATGCATGAAGGGGGCCCGGATGATATGGGAAGGGGTCCCAGAGATTAGGAGGGTTCCGGGGCCTGCCAAATTATGCTTTAACCACTCGGCATAAGTCCTGGCTCCAGCCACTTCTAGCTGGGGAAGCCATACAGGCTCTTCCCTTGCTCTGGCCCATTAGACCCCACTCCTTGCCCAGCCCAGGAACAGAACCCAAGAGTCCTGAGCCACAGCCTGAGTTTGTGGGGACTGCTTCTCTGCTGCCTTTGGCCTTGTATTGACATTTCCACACCCCGTGAGGGTGTGGGAGGGGCAGACCCCAAAACGCACTTTCTGGACATAAATGATGGCCTTCTAAAAGGCAGGGATTAATCCAGAACCCAGAATGATAATTCTGATCTTGCTTCGGCCTGGTTGAAAGCAGGAGTGATTCCACTAACATCAGGGCCAAACCCAGTGGGCATCTCTGGGGTTGATGGGTGGTTCACACTGTGAACTCGCCTTGGATTTGAAAGCAGCTTTGACCTGAAAACATGATGCAAATGCCACTAGACATGACGGGGACCTGGGATGTGTGTGACTGATTTCACTCTATTCTGGTCCCTCATCACTTTTATCTTCCCACACCTCATTCCATCCCCTGCACGGTCGTGTCATAGACCTCTCGCTTGGGATCCCTCCACTCCTACACCACAACCACATACTACCAGAGTCCCCAAATATCAGAAGCTCTTTCAGGTCAGACAGACCCCAGCTTGGTTCTTGGGGTTAAGAGAGGAGAAGGAGGAGAGTGGGACAAAAGAATAGACCAAGGACTGAGTATGGGCTGTATTTAATCAGGACTCCTGGGTTCTATTTGCTGTTCTGGGTGGGGAGTGGGGTCTAGTGGTTAGAGCAGGGGGGCTGGGAGTCAGGACTCCTGGGCTTTATTCCCTGCTCTACCATGGATACAGGGTGTAATCTTATGGGGAGGGAATTCAAGTACCTTCTGTGATATGTGCCTCAGTTTCCCTGCCCATTAAATCGAGACAATAGCTACATGGCACAGCATGGGGGAAAGGGCTTCCCAGCCCTCTGTTGGCTCTATGCTAAGCTTAGCCTGGGGAGAGCTGTGCCTGCTGCCTGGACCAGCTGCTGGCTCCATCACAAAGCTGAGAGGGAGTCGGGCCAGGCTGAGGGCTCTGGACATGGACAGCTCCACTGGGCTCTGTATGAGAGCTGCCCAGCCCTGCTGCCTCCATCAGCTCAGTACTGCTGCGGGGGAGAGCTAGCTGGCTTCTCTGGGCTTCTCTGGGCTGGGCTCACTGACTTCTTTTTTGAGTCAGAGGGAGTAGGGGGAATCTGTGTGGCCCCGGGGTGTTGTGATCTGTGCCCAGCACAGAGGGAGTGTGTGTATGCCAGAGCTGCATTGTGCTGCGCATGGGCTTGGGGGTGGGGAAACCTGTGCCCTGAATCTTTTTCCTGTGTGTAGCCATGCCCCTGTTGCGGAGTGCAGCTGTGTATGTGAATAGCTAAAATGTGTCATGGCATAACTTCATAAGAGTGCCACCTGGGTTTGCTGTGTGGGGGTGGGGTCTGGTAGGTCAATCATTCTCAGTAGCCAAGTCTTGGCCATCCCTGGGGTTGGATGGGGCTCAGGGCCAATCAGCCTTTTGGGCCTCCGCTTCCCCTGGTGCAGGGGGGCTGACTTAGAACAACGCTTCCTCAGCTCTTGTCCCAAAGTACCACTTCTCTACTCATGCTATACTGATGACATTTTCATCATCTGGACCCATGGAAAGAAGGCCCTTGAAGAATTCCACTGTGATTTCAACAATTTCCATCCCATGCTCAACCTCAGCCTAGCCCACTCCACGTGAGATATACACTTTCTGGACACTACAGTACAGATAAGTGATGGCACATAAAGACCACCCTATACCAAAAACCTACTGATCACTATAGTTATCTACATCCCTCGAGCTTTCATCCAAGACACACCACATGATCCATTGTCTATAACCAACCCCTAAGATACAACTGCATTTGTTCCAATCCCTCAGAATGAGACAGATACCTTCAGGATCTCTATCAAGCATTCTTAAAACTACAATACCCCCCTGGGGAAGTGAGGAAACAGATTGAAAGAGTCAGACGGGTACCCAGACATCAACTACTACAGGACAAGTCCAAGAAGGAAAACAGAATCCCACTGAACATCACCCTCAGCTCCCAAGTCAAACCTCTGCAACACATCATCAAGGATCTACAGCCTATTCTACAAGATGATCCCTCACTCTCCCAAGCCTTGGGAGGTGGGTCTCTCCTCACTTACAGACTGCCCCCCAACCTGAAGCAGATACTCACCAGCAACTAAACATCATACAACAGAAACACTAAGGCAGACACATACCACTGCAACAAATCCCGTTACCAAGTCTGTCCACATATCTGCACAAATGACACCATCATAGGATCTAATCATACCAGCTATTCCATCAAGGGCTCATTCACCTGCTCATCCTCCAAAGTGATATATGCCACCATGTGTCAAGAATGCTCCTCAGCCTTATACCTTGGACAAACTGGACAGTCTCTGTGCAAAAGAAGAAATGGACACAAATCTGACATGAGAAATGGCAACATTAAAAAACCAATAGGGGCACATTTCAGACTTCCTGATCACTCTGTGAACTGGCCATCATGAAGTTTAAACTTGAAATTAAACGTAGGTTTCTAACCATCAGAGGAGTGAAGTTCTGGACCAGCCTTCCAAGGGGAGCTGTGTGGGAAAAAAGCCTAGCTGGATAAATTTATGGAGGGTATGATATGATGGGACAGCTAGTTTGACAACTGATCTTTGACTAATACTGGTACATATGCCAATGGCCTGGGATGTTAGATGCGGGGATGGGGGGTTCTTAGTTACTACAGGGAATTCTTTATTGGGTGTCTGCCTTGTGAGTCTGGCCCACATGCTCAGGGTTTAACTGATCAACATATTTGGGGTTAGGAAGAGATTTTCTCCCAAAGGCAGCTTGGCAAGGACCCTTGGGTTTTTTCGCCTTCCTCTGTAGTGTGGGGCAGGGGTGTTGCTGCCCCCCCAAAATATTCAGGGCACAAGTCCCTGGGCTCCATCACTCTGGCCGCACTCACCGGGGCCCAGCTCTCTGCTGCCATGCTTCACCTCCCCCTCCCCCTGGCCCTGGGGCTGACTCTCCATTGGCATGCCAGCCCCCACCCCTGCCAGCTCTCTGCAGTGCCCAGTCCCTCTCCCTGTCCCTGTGACACTTGCAGGACTAGTGCCTGCACCAGCCTGCTGGGTGTGCTGAGCCTTCAATATAACAGCCTGAGACGGGTTAGTTGGTGTTACTGGGCAAGAGAAAAGAGATGGTTCTGGTTACAATGTCATTCCCCTGGTCAGATGGAAAATCCCCTTTCCTGCACCTAGGGCAGGCTAGGGTCATACACAGCCTCCCAACCACATTATAAGGACATATTTCCAGCACATATGCATAACTCTCAGTTCACGACCCACACATCCATCTTGCAATGACTGTATGGCCAATGTGGCCCCAGGTTTTACATGTCACCTTCCTGAGTGCATTTCTATTGTACAGGAATATTTGATACAATCAGCTGATTCCATTGGTTAGTTTTTGGGGTTCAGGCTGGGCCTGTCTGGATCCAGACTGACACAGGCACACAATCAGGAAATTTCCATAGATGGAAAGAAAGCTGAGTCTCTATGGAGCTGGCTGACTCCCCGGAGACTTGCAGAGGTGCTGGTTTTGTGGGACGCTGGGCCCATAACTGATGGTTTATTTGCAGGTTTGGTTGGGTGAGAAAGGGTCACTGTTCCAGTGGTCAGAGTGTGTCATAGCTTTTTCAGCACTAAAAATGGCTCTGGTGACTCTTCCTGCCATGGCCTCTCTCTGCACAGGGGGGTCAGGGAAGGGCCAGGCCTCTGGGTGCCAGCTTATGGGGTAGGTTGGCCCTTTACGATGCACAGCCGGGATGGGACGCGCAGGAGGTTAAGAGGGGTGGCTTATAGCCGCCTGTGTGTCATGTAGGGCTGGTCCGGCCTGCAGGTGAAGCCCCCCAGGTGAGGCCACCCAGTCCAAGTTGGCACCAGGCTGCGGGGCTGGAGAGGCAGGCACAATGTGGTGGGTAAGTGCAGGGGAGGGGAGCGTGGTAGGCCCCAGTCAGAAATGGGCTCCCCCACCCCGCACAGGAGGAGGAAAGTGGTCTATTGCCCCCTTGCAGGTACAGACCTCCCCCAGGCAGCTGGGGGCGGTGCCATCTCGCAGGAGCCAATGAGGTCTGAGGCAGGGGGAGTGGCCAAATGTAGTCTTGGCTCTTGCAAGATGGATGTGTGGGTCGTGAACTGAGCGTTATGTATATGTGCTGGAAATATGTCCCTGCATCGACTCCCTTTCATGTTCCAGAAAAAGTTAAGCAACTTTACAGATTGCATGGCCCAAATCTGACCTTTAGAGACACATTATAGGAAAACGCAATGGTAGTGAGGGTCATTCTTTACAGCACCTGTGTTGACAAGTTTATACTCGTCGCTATCTGATCTTGTTTACGTCTCTCTTGTTAGACGTTAACAATGTAGATCGACTGCTGTCCTGTCTATTGCTGGCCTATTGATGAAGAGCTCAAAAGGAACATATTGGCATTTGGATGGAACATGAATGTAACAATACCATTGGTTTTATTTCTCTTTGAGGTTTAAGCAGTAAATACCTGTGAATGGTAGATTGCCAGTTACCTTGTGCTAAGGTAATCACTTACTGGTGTGCACAAGACATAGAATAATGGGGCTGGAAGGGACCTCACGAGGTCATCTAGTCCAACCCCCTGCTAAAAGCAGGACCACTCCCACTAAATCACCCGAGCCAGGGTTTTGTCTAACCAGGCCTTAAAAATCTCCAAAGATGAAGATTCTACCACCTCCCTAGATAGCCCATTCCAATGCTTCACCACCCTCCTAGTGAGAAAGTATTTCCTAATATCCAACCTTGACTCCCCAGCTGTAATTTGAAACCATTGCGCCTTGTTCTGTCCTCTGTTACCATCGAGAACAGCCTAGCACCCTCCTCTTTGGCGCACCCCTTCAAGTAGTTGTAAGCAGAGGCGGCTTTTGGGGTAGGCGAAGCAGGCGCACGCCTAGGGCCCCAAGCTGTAAGGGGCCCCCTTGCCTGTCCCAAAAGCCGTGTCTGCCTCGGTTGGCAGCAGGCGGAGGAGCTGGCCCCTGTGTCTGGAGTTGGTGGTGGGGAGCTGGGGCCAGCAGTGAGCTGGGGCAGTGGGAGGGGCAGGGCCGGGAATGGTGGCGGGGAGCTGGGGCTGGTGACAGGAGGCCCCCATGGGCCTCTATGGGGCCCCACAGGCCTATAGGGGGCCCAGCAATGTGCCTTCGTCTAGGGCCCCCAATAGCCAAAGGCCGCCTCTGGTTGTAGGTTGCTATGAAATCTCCCCTCAGTCTTCTCTTCTGTAGATTAAATAAGCCTAGTTCCCTCAGTCTCTCCTCATAAGTCATATGCCCCAGCCCCCTAATCATTTTTGTTGCCCTCCGCTGGACTCTTTCTAATTTGTCCACATCCTTTCTGTAGTGGGGAGCCCAAAACTGGACACAGTATTCCAGATGCGGCCTGACCAGTGTCAAATAGAGGGGAATTATCACATCCCTCGATCTGCTGGCAATACTCCTACGGATGCAGCCTAATATGCCATTGGCCTTTTTGGCAACAAGAGCACACTGTTGGCTCATATTCATCTTCCCGTCCACCATAACCCTCAGGTCCTTTTCTACAGCACTGCTACCTAGCCGATCAGTCCCCAGCCTGTAGCAGTGGATGGGATTTTTCTGTCCTAAGTGCAGGACTTTGCACTTGTCTTTGTTGAACCTCCTGAGGTTTCTTTCGGCCCAGTGTTCCAATTTGTCCAAGTCTCCCTGGATCCTGTCCCTGCCCTCCAGAGTATCTACCATTCCCCCCAGCTTGGTGTCATCCACGAACTAACTAAGCACACAGTCTATCCCATCATCAAGATCATTAATGAAGATATTGAACAGAACCGGCCCCAGGAAATGATACTTCAGAACTACAAGTAATTGCCTATTAAGCGTTCAAGGAGATACCTGCTGTCAAAGGAGATATCAGTCAGCCTGCACAGATCTATAAAAGACTCTAGTGGACGGAACCGTTTTATCTCAAATCTCTCCAAGCTTCGCAGGGAAAGTTTGGATTGCAAGACTGGGAAATCAACCTGGTAATCCTCATGGGGTAATTTGAATAAACTCTGCACATAGACTGTTTGGTCTTCATTTTTCTGGACTGGATTTCCAACAAAGAAGCTCTAAACAAAGACAGATGACCCTCCCAAGCTGTTTGGGTGATTTCAGAGACTTCGCAGTTTAAGAACTTTGCAACTCCATTATCAGCTCTACTTTGAAAATGAGCTTAAGAGCTTTAGTTTCACATATGTGTTAATTTGACCTTTAACCATTACTCTTTATTTAAAAATGAATATTAGGTTAGTTAATAAGCGTTGGCTGTAAGTGTGTATTTGGGTAGGATCCAAACTATTCCTTAATGTGTTTGGCAATCCTTTGGGATTGGTAGAATTTTTTTAACATATGATGTATATAGATTTTCAGTAATCCCCATCATATCTGACTTGGCTTTCTGGGTGCTAGCCAAATGTCTGGATAGTTTTAAGGAAACTGTGGTTTGTCAACAGACAGGCAGATGATCAGAAGCTGTTTGTTACTGGCTTGGTATATCTTATGGAAGGAAAACAAATAATATTTTAGTCTTTGCCAGCCCCGCTCCTTGCAGTTTGCCCTTTTCATGGTATCTCATCAGGGCTCCCCTAGAGCCAACGTCACAACCTGTTCCTGCGTCAAACCCCTTTCATACAGGACACACAGGCTAGTGCTTACAGTTTAGAGGTGGCACAGGCCCAAGGACTTGGACGGGAGAAGGTACTTGTTTATCATAGCAAAAGTCTAAGTTCTCTGAAGAAAGCTTATTGCACCATCCAATCTGGCAGTGGCTGAAAGGAAATTAGACGAGAAGTAGAAATCTCTGAAGGGTTTTTGGTGTGTGATGTAAAAAACTTTCTGAGGGAAATTGTGTAAGTAGTTGATTATATCATCTGCAATCTCTTTGTTTCTTTCTGTCTGTTTTTTATACCGTTACTATTTTAGGCTGCATGGGGATGATGGGCGAAGCTGAGATGGGGGATGTTACAAGCTGGGGTGAATCTCATTGAAAGTGGGGAGATCCGCACTGCTCTACATGTAAGAGAGTTTCATGACTATTGAGTCTTTTATGAAACCAAGTGGCTGAAACAAAAGCAGCCTCCACCCCAAACCCAGGCCCATGTCACTATGCAAAACAATGGCCCCTATGAGGCTGCTCAGGATCTTGTACGTTATGGGGGATTGTTTTAGCAGCAGTGTATGTGTGAGCAAGAAGCAGGAGAAACACCGAAAGGGACAAAGAAAAAAGCAAAAGCACGACCACAGATGTCCTGGTAACGTGACCCTGAGAAATAGCGGAGAAACAGAGATTTTTATGGGCAAAGTGCTGGCTGAAAAAGAGGCTTGGAATTGCAAGCAAAGAAACTCTTTCCTGCTGTTTTGATTCCTCCTGGGTTTAGGGAAATCAGACTTTGCACATTATTTGATGCAGTGCTGTTTATTTACAGACTATCGTCACTTTCTCCTTCTGATGGAGACAACTTTCAGGGCTTTGAATTTTCACTAACTGCTCAGGTCAAAAAGGGCTAAGGGCTACTAACACAGTGCTCTGTAGGTCTTGCTGAAGAACGAGGCATAGCTAACCGCATGAACTGACGATCTGAATAGGAACACTAACCAAGCAAGCACATTCCTGATCTGCAACTTAGGATAGCCCAGGGACACACAGCGCCCTCAAGTAGTACCATAAACAAATTCCTAAGGGGGCGGTCTAGGAACACACAAACCTTGGAAAGATGAAGGATGACAGGATAATGGATGAGGATGTTTTGTGTGAACTACAAGGTACAACGCACAGAGTGTGGTGCATGACTTGTTTACAGCATTGTATGGAAAGAGGAATGTCTTTGTAGTGGCCTGGGGACAACATCATGTTGCTTGAGCTGGTACCTTGTTGCAGGCGCACAGGACCTGTTACTGTCGATCCAGGGCACCCAAGCCATGCCTTGTCAGCAGTAAACCTGGCTGAGCCTTCACCCCTGAACAGCACCTGCTCTGCCGTGTTTCTTTCTGATTAACTGTGAGGTCTGTGGGAGCAGTAAGCTGTAGGAGCAACAGAACAACCACCTGGGAATGCAGACACACAGAATGACAGGCACTTCCTACCCCCAGCTGTTGGCAGGGCTGCATCACTCATGGCCCACAGGCTTCTCAGGGTACACAGCAGCCAGCAGTTCCAGCTGCTCCTTGGGGGATTTGTCCAACAGCAGTTCCTGCAGCTATTCCTCCAGAGCAGGGTCCAGTCCCTGGGTTCAAAGGGGCATTTCTGAGCTCTTAGATGGTCTACAGGGTCTCCTTTGCCAAGGTTCTGACATAGGCGGGCACTCTTGGCATTGGAAAACATCCTGCAGGAGTCCCTGGGCTCTGTTTCTTGGGTGCAGCAGGTTTGGCAGTGAAGCTCAAGCTCTGAGGGGGACCCAGGCTCTCCTCAATGTTCTGGGACTGCCTGGCAAGATGCAGTGCCACCTCATCTGCCCTGGCTCCTTGGAGCAGATTGGGGAATGTGGAACAGTGTGGAACAGAAGGTGGGGAGGTTGAGAGAGGTGACTGTGACCAGGGCCTCCTGGGATACGCTCCTGGACGTGCCAAAATCAGGGCAAGCTGCAAAACCGGGAGCCAAACTCCCCACACACTCATGGGTGGTACTTAAACCAGTCTCCCTATCAGTCACAACCAGGCTTCTGGTTCCCCACACTGGGTACCAAGAAATCTGCCCAAAATAGAAACAGCCCCCTTTATTGCACTCCAGTTCCTCTGGCTCCCACCTAGCCGCACGGTCCCTTAAAGATATAGGTTCTCCTGACCCCAAAGGGCCAGCCACAGCACACAGAACAATATAGGTTTGGATCTTACCCAAAATACCACACTGGTAGCCAATCCTTTAGCAACTACAACTAAAGGTTTAATATAAGAAGAAAAGAAGCAAAATATGAGATGTTAAAGGGTCAAAGCAAATCACATACATACAAATGATTTAAAGTTCATGAAAAGCAGTTTGCAGGCTTGTTCCTCTGGAGTTTGCAGGCTTGTTCCTCTGGTAAACACCCAGCACCAGGGTGGGCCTCAATCCTTTGTCCAGTCTCAGAGAAATAGTTCCAGAGATAGGTGTTGGCTGTAGACTGGGGACTGGGGACTTAATCATTCCCCACAAATTATTACCTTTCGATTGACACCAAACATGGCATAGTTCCTATGGATTATAACAATTATAAAATATTAATACAAAATAATATCATAAATGGTTCCCTAAATCCGGACAGCGTCACAGTGACAATCACTGTTTGTAATGAGAAAGGCAGGCCATATCTCTATTGAAACCCAAGTTTATGATGGCAAATTTGCATATGAATTCAAACTCTGTAGCCACAAAGGTTGCAAACAGATGGAACAAAGAAACGCAGGTTGCAGGTTCTTATCCACATGCCACTGCACAGTGCCCCTGGAAACCTCTGGTTTTGATAGACTGTCAGAAGGGGTGGATTGGAAGCAATATTCTTCAAAATTTCACATTGCTACAAAATCCCACCAGGACCCTGGAAATATTCAGGTATCTTCTTTTGTTTATGCTATTGGGAAGCAGGCAGAGCAAATTTTTTGCCTTTACTGAAGACAGTCCCAAGGTGATGATGAAAGGTCCTGACTAGATTTGGTACATAATATATACGTCAGAGAAGTGTTTATGAAAGAATATGTTTTCACTGGGGAATTCAAATAGTAGAGGAAAATAATGAATCCCATAGAAGAACTCTGCATGCACTGGCTGAAAACTGATTTTGGGGGGACTGCAAAGCATGAAAATATCAGACACAGACAGGTTACTGGCAAAAGCCTCTCACAGTAATTACAGCTAAACAGAGATTTAAACCTACCCACAGCTCTACAGATAACAAAGCACTGTGAGCTACTTGAACAGCAGAACAAAAGGCAGGCGCAACATGAGAAAACTAGCCTAGAGATTGTAAAGTGACCCTGTATCAGTTCCAGATGTCTTGTCCTCAGACCCCTGAGGCTATGAGGGACAAGTACCAGGAAAACTACAAAGTATTACAGCCCACATGTGTAAGATGTAAGAAAAATATCATAGTTCAGCAGATTTATATCCATGCAATGTCAATGAAGGCCCCAAGTGTGGATATTTTGCAGCTGTTTTCCCCACTGAGGTAGTCAGGGAGGCCACTCATATTAAAAACAGTCAAGAGCCAACATTTCTGGGCTCTATCACTGGTGATGATTTGGAGAGGGAAACAGAATATTCTAAGATACAACTGCATTGACTCCGATCCCTCAGACCAGCGGTGTCACAGGGCTTGGGGATATGGGGCATAGGCCCTGAATGTGCCAGAGAGTGCCCAGAGCTGCTCTTGCCCTGCTGCACTCCCAGGCACATAACCCAGACTGGAGCAGGGTGGGAAATGTAAATGCCCCCCGGGATGTTCCCTTCCCGGAATCTGGTCCTGTGTGCTTCTGTGACCCACCATTCTCCACTCCTGAACCCTGATTCATTCCACTATACCAGGTGACCACTCCTGAGTCAGTCCACACCAACTTCCATGTGAAATTGGTCCCAGCAGTGGGTGTGTGCTCTCTGGCCACTCAGGAGAAGTTCCCCCAGTGAGCACCCCCAGATACCACACCGGAAACTACCATCCTACAGGGATGGGGACCATTCCCCCAATCACTGTCAGGCTCATGGACTCCAGTTCACCTATTTATCAATGAAGTGAAAATGCCCAGCTTTGCTCATTCACACCCTCTAATGTTGTTTAGATAAAACAAATACTAGTTTATTGATTAGAGTATGATTTTAAATGAGCATATAGCAAATTAATGCACAATCATTTAATAAAGGAGTCAGGAGTAACCACAAGCAAATAAAATGCTAATCTAACAACACCATCCAGGATTACTCTCTATCTTATTCTCCTCATTCTTACCCACAAGAAGAACAACAGAGTCCTGTGGCACTTTTAAAGGCTAAAAAATGTATTTATCGCATGAGCTTTCATGGGAGAAAATCCCACTTCGTCAGATGCTTTGAAGATGGGAAACTTACAGAATGGGAGGAAATTAAATGCAGGGGAGTGTATGACATAGGATCAGGTCAGGCTGTAACAGCAAATCAAAATAGGTGTTAGGATTCAGACATCCATCCTGGCCACTATGGATGTAGAGGCTCTTTAGACAAACATCCCACACAAAGATGGATTACAAGCCATTAGAAGAACTATCCAAGATGATGCCACAGCTAAACTTGTGGCTGAACTTTGTGACTTTGTACTCAACCACAACCATTTCAGATTTGAAGATAATTTATACCTTCAAGTCAGCGGCACTATTATGGTATCCACCTGGCCCCACAATATGCCACATCTTTATGGCCGAATTAGAACAACGCTTCCTCACGTCTCATCCCAAAGCACTTCTACTTTACTTACGCTATATTGATGACATCTTCATAATCTGGACCCACGGTAAGGATGCCATTGAAGATTTCCATAGAGATTTCAACAATTTTCACTCCACAATCAAACTTAGCCTGGAATACTCCACACAGGAGATCCACTTTCTGGAAACTACAGTGCAAATTAGTGATGGGCACATAAAGACCACCCTATACCAAAAACCTACTGATCACTATAGTTACCTACATCCCTTGAGCTTTCATCCAAGACACACCACATGATCCATTGTCCACAGTCAAACCCTCAGATATAAGCACATTTGCTCTGATCCTTTAGACAGACACCTTCAGGATCTCTATCAAGCATTCTTAAAACTACAGTACCCACCCAGAGAAGTGAAGAAACAGACTGCCAGAGCCAGACGGGTACCCAGAAGTCAACTACTACAGGAAAAGCCCAAGAAAAAAAACAAGAGAACGCCATTGGTCACCACCTACAACCCCCAAGTCAGATGTCTTCAACACATCATCAAAGATCTACAGCCTATTCTACAAAATGATCCCTCACTCTCTCACGCCGTGGGAGACAGACCTCTCCTTGCTTACAGACAACCCCACAACCTTAAACGGATACTCACCAGCAACTACAGATCAAACAACAGAAACATATCCCTGCAACAGCCCATGCTGCCAACTTTGCCCTCATATCTACACTGAAGATACCATCACAGGACGAAATCAAGCCACCTATTCCATGAAGGGCTCATTCATCTGCTCATCCACCAATGTGATTTATGACATCATGTGCCGGAAATGCCCCTCTGCCTTATATATTGGACAAACAGGACAGTCTCTGCGCAAAAGAATAAATGCACACAAATCTGACATCAGAAATTGCAACACTAAAAAATCAATAGGGGAACACTTCAGTCTCTCTGCTCACTCCATTGACGACTTGCTAAAAGCTGTGTTGAAACAGATGAATAATAAATCACAGCTTCAAAGAGAAACTGCAGAACTTGAACTTATATGGAAATTTGACTCCGCTGCCTTGGGGTTAAGCACGGACTATGGATTTTTCTCTCATTACAACAGGTGATTTGACCTCATCTTCCTCTATGTGCTATCCTAACACCTATTTTGATTTGCTGTTACAGCCTGACCTGATCCTATGTCAGACACTCCTCTGCATTTAATTTCCTCCTATTCTGTAAATTTCCCATCTTCAAAGCATCTCACGAAGTGGGATTTTCTCCCAAGAAAGCTCATGCGATATATAAATCTGTTAGTCTTTAAAAGTGCCACAGGACTCTGTTGTTTTTCTGCAAATAGACTAAAATGGCGGCTGCCCCTTTGGACCTTACGCACAAGACTGGGTGCTGATGGTGTTCAGCCAGTTTTGGTCTGCCTGGCCATGTGGATAGGTTCAGTCTCCTGGGCTATATCTACACTGGGGAATTTAGGTCGACTTAAATAAGTTGACTTTAATAAGTTGACTTAGAGAGTCCACACAGGACTCCTAAGTCGACTTAAAGTGGGCCTTACTAACTCGACTTAGAGAGTCTATATTAGACTCTCTAAGTCGACTAGTTCAGTCCAGGGAGAGCCAGCCCCGCACGGTGCTGGCTCTCCCCGGGGCAGAAAGCCCCTGAGTGGTCCGGGCAGTGGTTAAAGTATAATTTGATGGGCCCCGGAACTTTCCTAATCCCCGGGGCCCCTTCCCATATTGTCCGGGCTCCCTTCATGCATGTGTGGGCCCCAACCCAGATAGGCATTTGCAACCACTTCTCAGTACCATATGCATCAGTTATCGCTCCATAAACATATTTATAATCTTATATGGTGTTATGTCTATATCAGGGGCTGGCAACCTTTGCTGACCCATGTGCTGGCCCCTCCTCCTCGACCCTCAGCTGGTGCCAACAGCCCATTCATGGAAAGAAGCCACATGGAGGGGCTCCTCTCAGCCGTGAGCCTGGGGACCCCTATCCCAAGTCACCTGGAGTGACTCCTTTTGGCGGCGGCACACCACAGAGAGGTATCCTGGGGCATGGAAATGGCAGGGACCTCCGCACTGGAGCCGGCCCCGAAAGAAGCCACTTGGAGTGTCTTTTGGTAGCAGGAGTGGCAATTTCTGTGGTGCCACAGAGGATGCCGAGTGCAGCTCCAAATGGGCTTGTGTGCCATTGTTGGCACGCGTGCCAGGGGTTGCCTACCCCTGGTCTATATCAATTATTGTCACAAACTAGCAAACACTGCACAACATAATAAGTATTGTGATCTTTGTATTCCTGATATGCACATTTCACTTCATTAAATGCAATGCCAAACTTGGAACACAAAAATTTTAGGTCACTTTTACCAAATTCCGGTGACAGCTCTGTAGTGAAATGTGATGGGTCAAGTGCTTCAACAGCACTGTTTAGACGTTTTTCTGAGTCAGGCAACAATCTAGCATTCATACAGTCCCCTAAGACCTGGTAAAACTGACATTTAGAAATTTCAATTTGCTTGCCAGCAATCACAGACATGTTTACACATACACCTCTAAAGCAACCTGCAGCAATCGCCTCATAAGCCTTTCACTAGAGCTCTGAATCACACCCTCTGTGAACTATAAACACCTGAACTTGTTGACTTATCAACTTATTTGCTGTAGATAATGTTACATCAGATTTTTGCAACCCCAAGAATAGGCCTGCAAGTTCCTTCAGAGCATCAAGCATGAGACCCAAGTTTTTAACAAAAACTGGATTCTCCAGGTTTTTTGCCATGCCAGCAGATTTTGCTTTATCTTTCCCTTCTCATGAAAAATCAGTTGATTTTTTTCAAGAAGTGGCTATGAAAGGCTGCATATGAGCGCCACACAGCTCGTACAGTGCAGCAGCTAGAGGCAACCCAAGGTACATCAAGTACGCGTCCAATCCTAATAAGCGAGACTTCCATATCACTCATACGTTCAGCCAACTCTCTCAAGCACTTCAGCGACTGACTGTAAAGAGCATACAATGAATCCATCCATAAATGATTTAAAGCGATTAGCTTCACTGCAGTATTTGATAGCATCAGCCACAGCCAATTCCAACCAGTGATTAAAACAATGCCAACTTATCAAAGTGGAAATTATGTCTTTAATTTTGCAGCAGCACCAACCTTATTGCCTAACATGACAGAGGCTCCATCTACACCTAAACCAATCCAATTATCCTTGGGAAATTCCTCTGTGAACCCATGTGCTGTCAAACAAATACTACGCCATTAGCATCATTGCTGCCTAATTCAACCAGATCAAGAGAAAATGTAACAGGGCCAGTTTTTGCATCACAAGTTAAGTGCAAGTAAATTACAAGATAAGAAAGTTTACTTAAACTTTTACTCATCAGTAAAACAGAAATTTGATATTGCTGAGAAACGACACTAAAACACAAACTACATAATGTTTCATCTCCACAGATATGTGGTCTAGTATGTCAGCACAAACAACATTGGTATGCAAAACATGACCCATATCAACACCATTTAACTGCTGTAAAGTAATAAGGTCTGGATGGTGAGTGACCACCACCCAAATAAAAGACGTTAGACGCATGCTAACCTAATAACACTATCTAGGGCTATGTCTACACTTGCACTTTTAAGTTGACTTTAATTAAGTCTACTTAGTTAAGTAGACTTAGTGAGTCTACACTTAAAATTAAAGTCGACTTAAAGGGGAATTTACAAAGTCGACCTAGAACGTCCACACTGGACGCCTAGGTCGACTTCTAGGGGCTAGGGAGACCTTGGGCAGGTCCACGGTGGCGGGGGGGGGGGGGAGGAACCCCTTGTGTGCAATGGGGCAAAGGGGGACAGGGACCCTGGCAGGGCATGTGGGCAGGGTGTGATGCTGTCTGGATTTAGGGAAGCATTTATGATATTATTTTCTATCCATATATCCTAAATGCCATAATCCACAGGAGCTATGTCATGTTTGGTATCAATAGAAAGGTAGTAATTTGCGGGAATGATTATATAGTTTATGTCTAGGAATTGTATTTGGATTAGAAGTTAGTTTAGTTAGGAATTTGGTGTTATATCTGTACTTTAACTTGTGTGAGTTTATGGAAATGTCTGAGAGAGGTGTCTGTGTAAAACCATTGTGTCCTTAATGTTAAGGAATGTGCCAGCTACAATGGTCCCAGGGAGTATCCTGATGAGCCATTAAGGACACAATGATTGTATTCCTTATGTCCTTAATGGCTCATCAGGTAACTCCCTGGGACCATTGTCCTGGCACATTCCTAAATGTATTGTGACTAAAATTAATTGGTTTAAATTTTGATTAGTTAAATTTGAATTGATTTTAATGGAAATTTTAAAAAGGTTTTTAATTAAAATTAATTTTTAAAGTTTTTTTTAAATAAAAGAAAGAAAGAAAGAAAGAAAGAAAGAAAGAAAGAAAGAAAGAAA
>VOCT01094122.1:0-39715 GCA_007922175.1 Pelusios castaneus | reverse complement strand
TCCCATTCCTACCTGCTCCCCGCCTGGCCCCGCAGGGTCCCCAGCCCTCCCATTCCCCACCTGCTCCCCACCCAGCCCTGCAGTCTCCCTGACCCTTCCATTCCCCGGTAGCTTCCCGGACTAGCCCCCTTACCTCGACAGAGCTGCAGGGGCATTCAGTTGTTGCTTGGCCAGGCCTCTCCCACCCTGAGCATGCTCTGTCTGAGCGTGCTCAGGGTGGGAGATTTGAAACTCCCCAGCTTGGCCAGGCCTGGCTGCTGCTTCCAGCTGAGCAGCTAGCTGCAGTGCAGGGTGGAACTGTGTTCCGCCAGAGTTTTCTCTTCTTCTGGGCCCCGGAACGCTGGCCCAGCAAATTTGGCATTCCAGCATACTTTAACCAATGTTCCCTCTAAGGTTTGGCGGCTTGTGTGCAAAATTTTCAAGCCATGTGCAAAACTTTTTCTGAATAAATGACAAAAATTATAGGCATTAATTGAAGTTAAAGTGATTGTAAATAGAATTAATTAATTGGGTTTAATTAATTGAATTTGAATGAATTTTGAATTGAAATTTAATTTTTAGAAAGGTTTTTATTTAAAATTAATTTTTTAAAAGTTTTTTTAAAAAAGAGAAAGAAGGAAAGAAAGAAGGAAGGAAGAGAAAGAAAAAAGAGAGAAGGAAGGAAGAGAAAGACAAAGAAGGAAAGAAAAAGGAAGACAAAGAAGGAAAGAAAGAAAAAAGAAGGAAGGAAGAGAAAGGGAGAAAGAAAGAAAAAAGAAGGAAGAGAAAGAAAAAAGAGAAGGAAGAGAAAGAAAGGAAGGAAGCAAAGAAAGAAGGAGAGAGAAGGAAAGAGAAAAAATAAGGAAGGAAGAGAAAGAAGGAAAGAAAACTGAAGAGAAAGAATGAAAGAAAAAGGAAGGCGAAGAAAGAGAAAGGAAGGCAAAGAAGAGTCGAGAAGAAAGAAAGAAAGAAAGAAAGAAAGAAAGAAAGAAAGAAAGAAAGCTGAGGCCGCTGGCGGGGTGGGACCTGACCGGGGCCCCAGGAGGCTGCCGATGGGGTGGAGCAGACCCCGGCCCTGGAGGCTGATCCTGGCCCCGTGCCAGGAGGCCGTTGGCGGAGCAGAGCTGACCCTGACCCTGGCCGGCCCCGGGACGGGAAGTCGAGGAGACTGGCAGGTGGGAGCCTGAGAGCCCGCCCCAGCCGCGTCCACCCCGCTTCCTCGGCCACGTGGGGCAAGCAGGCAGGCCCGCGCACCTACCCCGGCCATGAACCTGCCTGCTCTGACCTGGGAGTAGGGAGGGCCAGCCCAGAGGCCGGGCACTGGCCGAGTCTGCTGTGGCAAAGCCGCAGCCCCGGGGGTCTGGCGGGGGCAGCAGGGGCTGCTGGGCTGCGTGGGGGTCCCTCAATGCTGTGCGGGAGGTGCGACGGCAGCTGCGTGGCCACACACCTGCGCAGCTTAGAGTGAACATAGACTTTAACCCCTGTAAATCCCCATGTGAGAGGTCACTTCCAGAATCTGGTCCGGTGTGCCACTGTGATCTCCGATTCCCGATGTCCACTCCTGAACCTCGATTTACCCTGCTTAGCTAGGTAACCACATAGTCCACACTAGCCTCCTGTGTGTAATCAGTCCCAGGCCGTGGGAGTGCACCCTCTGACCACCTAGAGGACGGTCCCCAACCAAGCACCCACAATCCCCAGACACAACACCGGGAACTTCTGTTCTACAGGGATTGGGACCCTTCTCCAATCATCATAAACTCATAGACCCTGGTTTGTTCATTTGACATTGAAATAGATGTGCCCAGCCTCTCTGATTCACACCCTCTAAAGTCCACACAGCTTTAGAGAAAACAAACACTAGTTTATTGATTAGAAAATTATTTCAAGTGAGTATGTAGCAAATCTATGCACAATCATTTAATAAAGGATTCAGGAGTTACTACAAACAAATAAAAACTATAAAACTAATAACACTACTTCAAGATTTTTCTTTGGTCTCGTCGCCTCATTCTTACCCACAAGACTGGCTGTTGGTGGTCAGCCAGCCTAAACCCTCCTAGCCATGTGGATCAACTCAGTCCCTTGCAATTGCTCCTAAGATGGTGTTTCTCTGGCCGAAGCCAAAAGCCTCTCTCCCTCAAAGTGTCTGCATTTCTTTTCATTTTCCCCTCAGCCCCCCTTTCTTTTGGGCTCTGGTGATTTCCTTTCTTCCACCTGAGCCAGGGGGTTCAATTTGCATGGTCTTTGTCATATGTTTCTCCAGCCTTTGTGCTGAGATAGTCCTGAGTCATGTAAAATACCTGGAAACATGCTTCACATCTGTACCCATACATGATGCTGCAGGAAACATGGTACCATGGTAATTAGGTAGAATATATTATGAGCATCCACAAAGGAACTTTGCATGGCACATTTTGCATTAAACTACACAATTACAGTGCAAAAGTGAACAGAAAACACAGATCATAGCCCACTGTGCATCATGTTACACCCCAGTCCCAGGCTCACCCCAGAAATAAACATCTTGTGCTGCCCTGCTGTCTCCTGGACAAATCAAGCTAAAGAAAATGACAGACTTTCTATAATAGCAAATGCTACATACAGCTCCTGTTATCCCAGATGGAGCTTCCCAAACACTTCAATTCAAACCTGCTGGTTTAGCTAAAACAAGAAAACAAATGTGTTAACTAGAGAAAGATTTTAAGTGATTATAAGTCATAAAAGTCAGAATTGGTTACAAGTAAAATGCAATTCATGTTTATCTTAAGAAGCTAAATGAGTTTAAAGCAAATCTTTCTCACCACCTGTCTTAGCATGTGCCGTATTGGTTGATCTTTTTAGCCAGCGTCCCTCCCCCAGTCCAATACAGTTTTCTTTGGTTTCCAAGTGTTGAAAGAGGATTTGGGGCATTTTTTTTGGCCTTTCTTATATTTTTCCTCTTCTTTGAGAACCATCGGCTGTAGAGAGTCACAGGCAGAAAGTATTTGTGGATGAGAATTTCAAACTGTTTCTTTGTGAAGATGTAGAGTTTTCCTTCGCCCTCTTGCCTGCCAAAGAACAGCACCTGGGTCAGTGGCCAGTCCCTTTGATTTGGTCGACACCTGGTCTGAGGCATCAGGAACTGGTTTGTAATCATTTAGGGATATCACATAGTAGATTCTTAGAATTTTCCATTCAATGTTGCCACACATATTTTACCAGGACACTGATGAACAGCAAATTATGAGTTTTCCACTGAAACCTCACAAGGCCTTACAGGATTTATCAGTCCTATTAAAGGATGGACACAGAGGTACAGACTCTCACTCCTTCCCTTTCTCAGCAGCTTTCTCACACAGTCCTTGGTTTCCTGGCTCAATAGGCCTGCCTGGTTCTGCCCAGGTGAACCCACTAGCAATCAATTCTCTGTCCCTGGCTCCTCCTCTAGGTGCAGCTGTGGAGTTAATAGGCCTATCCGGCCATCTTAATCTCTTCCATGGGGGATGCACACCCCGTATACCCTTTGTGCTGTTGTATAGGGATCTCATTCACACCCATTGGGTGATGAGGTTCACCTGTGCAATTTTGCACACAGATTTAGTCCCAGACCTGATCAACGGTTATCCCCCATTCACACTTTCCTCCCCTCTGCAGCAGAGTTATAGCAGCACAGACACCAAGCATAGAGGGTGCCTGTTTATGCACTCACACAAGAAGGGGATCCAGTGAGTCACGAGGTTCACCTGTGCACCCTTGTTTTCAAAGCCTTGGGGGGCTTTGGGGCAGCTGCACACAGGTTAGTCTCAGACCTGGTCACCAGTTATAATTTCACACACACTAACACAACATTATAATTGATAAAAATAAGAGCATTTATAAGCACACACACAGAGAAGCATAAATGCTAACACAGTTATACCCAAAGCAAATCCTATACCTCCCCCAGTTCCTACCTCAACTCCAAACCTAAGGCTGATGCAGCTATTGTTCATTTACTTAAGAGTTTCAGCATAAAGCTGGGAAAAACCTTAAAACTTTTTGTGTTATTTTTTGTTTAGGAGCCAGTCGCTACTCTGAACTCCTTTACTTTAATTACCTTTCCTTTATCAGATTGCTGGTCTGACATTCTCGTTAGCTGGCCAGGCTTCCGAGGTTCTCACCCGGTCCACGTCCTGCAGCGAGCCGGATGGGGAGTCGATCAAATCCCCAGAGTCCTTCTGCCTCAGAGTTAACTGAGACAAAATAACTCCAAATTCGGCCCCATAACAATTCTCCTTTTATTGCCCCAAAAACCGCAGTGACGTGGTGTTTCTCAACTCCTAAGGTCCAGCTGTCTTTTTCTGATTGTCAGGAGATTGTCAGAAAGCTCTCTGACCCCCCTCCTCTCTCTGGGTTATCTAGCCAGAGCGCTGGGGGTCTGTTAATCTCCCCCTCCTCTCTCTAGCTAGTTTACCCCACCTTCTGTTTGCACTTTTGCACCGGTCAGTCAGCTTTATCTAATTTAACAGTTTTGTGGCCTCTCCCATCTTTATGCCTATTGACTCTTTTTTTTCCTCTTTTCAAGCCGGATCTTGTGGCCTAGGTTTCGGACAGCTTAAGCCTTAGCATTACCTGACAAACATGTCATGGCTGGTGGTTTTGGAATGTTTGTGACACACTGACCGTTACTGTTACGGTCGTGTGTTTCCTGCAATGTCACGTATGTACAGATGTGAAACTCTGCTCTCATATCCCCAACTGTGTGTCTCAGATGGCTTGAATAGATGCCAACAAACCCAAAGCTGAGGGTCCACACCTCACAGGGGCATGCATAGGAGGACAAAGGCCTGTCCTGAGCACCTGATAAGGTGACACTCAAGTGGAAAGCCTGCCCATTGCCAGACATGGGCAATCACCTGACCCAGGGGGTGATGGGAAAACTTGTTAAAGGCAGAGGCACCCTCAGCTACATGGGCTCTCCCTTGGACTCCATCTACAGAGCAACATCAAGGACACTGAAAGACTGTCCATGGGGGCTGGCTGCAGGTGGGGAACCTAACAGCACAGCTGAGCCCATGACCTTTTTGGCTCCATTTGTCTGCTCTCAGGCGGGCTCTGCCTCTTGTTGAAGCTGGGATGGCTCAGCTCTGTGGTCGGAAGTGCTGGGCATAAATCCAGAGGCAGCATCTCACTGTCAGAGCCCTTGGCAGCCTGAGGCAGCATTGCAGGCACAGAGCCTGGCCTCAAAGGGACCTGGCTGGACTTAAAAACTAATCCAGTGTGAACGCAGAAGCTATATGGCTAGCAACTGAGAGGAGGGAACTTTGTGTGCTCTTTAGTGAACTGGCTCCATTTGGGACATGCCCTATTTGTTACTGGCATCCCCAGTCCCCCCCCCCCCATTTGGGTGGCAGCCATGGGGGGGTCAGGGTCAGATGGGGCACATGTGCTATGTGAATTGGCACACTCACTCCCTGAGTTGTCACCTGCCCCCGACCCATGCCAGGTGCAGGGCCACTCCAGGAATCTGGCTGCATCACCATATGTGTCCCCTCACTTCCAGCAAAGGCATAACAAAGTATGTCTGGGATTCCCAGACCGTCTGCTGTCTTCTGCCTGGACTGTGCCACATCCCCAGTGGCTGGTGCAGGAATCCAGAACCCCTCCAGTGTGGGTTCCTTGGCTCAGCAGCCAAGATCTGCACAGCTGTTCCTTGCTGCTGTTCCCCAAGCCTTTTCCTACCTTCCTGGCTTCCCCCTGTCTGGATTTACGGCCTCCCAACTCCTTCCTCCCAGGGAGTGACTGTGTACTATCCTCTATAGGGCCAAACACACTCCTGTCACCCAGGGAGTGATTGTACTCTACTTTCCTGCAGCTTCTTTCTGTTGCCAGCTCCCTGGCTTTACACAAGAACCTCTTGTTCCTGTCAAGCTGATCCTACTTCCAGTTAGTTCCCTGCTCCCTAATTCCTCTTCCAGGTACAGCCTGTGGAGTTAATTGGCCCCCTCTCACTCCTGTGTGGGGTGGACGCCCATCACACAACCTGCAACTCTCAGGTATGTGAATGCCTCCTGCTCTGAATTTGCCTGAGCTCTGCCCTCAGGTTTCCTCTCTTGCTCTGCTTCCCCCACCAGGAGATGTAGATTATGCTGGTCTTCTATAGAGGAGTGGCAACTGTGTGCCCACATTCTCCGCCAGTTATCACAGGGTGCACTCACTGCTAGTAGAGTTTCCTGCTGGCCGTTCCAGGGGATTAGCTCTGGTCAGGCATTATGCCCCCCTGGCACTGTGTCTCTTGTTCTCTTCTCACCCCATGAGCCCTTCTCACTCCAGTTACCACAACTTCCTTTTTATGATGTGTCCTCTCCAGCCAGGTCACCATACATATCTTCCCCCACTTCCACGGAAGATGCAACAAAGTCTTTCCAAGACTCTCAGACTGTCTGCTGTCCTCTGTTTGGCCTGTGCCCCATCCCAAGTGGCTAACACGAGGCACACCTCCTACTCTGGGTTCCAGCTCAGGAGCCTTCTGGTCTGCATGGCTGTTCCTCGCTGCTATTCCCTGATTCTTCTCTTACCTTCCTAGCTTCCTCCCTCCCTGGGTTTGTCAGTCTCCCAATTCCCTCCATTTGGAGTGACTGCAGCCTGCAGCTTCCTTCTGTTGCCAACTACCTGGCTTTATACAGGTCCCATCTGTTCCTGCCCAACTGAGTCTGCTTCCAATTAGTTCCCTGTTCTCTGTCTCCTCCTCCAGGTGCAGCCCATAGAATTCATTGGCCTGCCTGACCAGCCTATCCCCTTCCAGCTCCATTTCCAACACAGGGCTCTGATCTCTGTCAGAGTCCAAGCAGCACCTGGCCTTGATCTTGGTTGTAGGGTCTGTCCACTGCCCAGAACAATAATGTGACAAAGTGGGGGATATTATTGGAGGGTTTTCTGACTGCTCTCTGTGTACCTCAGTTTCCTCCTGTGTTACTCATAGATTTCAGTGGTGGGTCCTAGTATGTGATCATTGCAGGGACCACTAGAGAGTGTGTGGGCCCTCCCCAGCCAAGGCTGGATTAACACCCTTGTGGGCCCAGGGCTATAACATTTTGTGGAGCCCCTGGATGGTGACTGACCAGGCTGCGGGCAAAAGAGTGGGATCTCTGGCACCCAGGGAGCCATGGTGCCCCCTCATTGGCAGCAGCACACTGTGGGAGGGGTCTGTGGGCTCATGTCCCACACTCCTCCACATCAACAGCACCAGGAGGGATCAGGGAGAGTCTGTGGGTCAGTGTCATGTTCTCCCACTGCTGTTGGGGAGGTGGGGCAGCCATTCAGGCTCTTTGTGGGTCCCTTCCTATGCCCAGGTCAGGGTTGGAGGACACCCTGGCTGCCTATGAGCTGTGACAGCCTGGCTGCCTGCTCTCACATTTCCCTCCAGCCTCCCCTCCCCACATCCCCCTTCCTGCCCAGTGTCCCCCCCACTCACATTCGCCTCTGCTCCAGCCTCCTTCCGCCAGCCCCTGACATCCCTGTCCTCTGATTCCCTGCATCGCCTCATCCACCCTCCTGCCACCTACTTCCTTCTGCCTCCTCCCATCCTGTCCTGCCCCCCTCATGCCCCTTCACCTCCTCTGGCCCTTCACATTCCTGTTCCCTCCTCTATCCCAGTCCCTCTCCCCTCAGACCTCTCCAGCCCACTTGCAGCTGTGGCTCCCAAGAGTAGGGCTCAGAGCAGGCTGCATCCCCCGTCCTGCAAACCATGACAGTGGCAGCAGCTTGAGGTCTGGGATGTGGGGAATTGCAGTCAGCTCAGCAGGGAGCAGCCTGCTGCCAATCCCTCCTCCTCAGGGCCATCCTTGGGGGAAAGAGGGCTATTGCTCCGAGTCCTGTGGTTACATGGGCCCCGTGCCATCCCACTCCCAGCAGGGCAGTGTGGGACCTGCACCACGCCCCCCCATTGCCCCGGCTGTGCTTTGCTCTGCTCCCCAGATTATTCTTATTTAACAGCACCATGAATCGCTTCATGCTTATATTCATCTGGATGCCTCTTCCTCTGGGCCGGACCTCCCTGCCCCCAGGTGGGGCAAGGTGGGTGCGTGGGGTCAGCGGCGGTGGCAGCCTTGACTGGGACTGGCTCCCGGCTGCGGCCAGGGACCCCAGGGGCGGAGCTGGCCAGCCCCGCTCACCGATCCCCCTCCAGCCAATTGGTCCTGTGCCCCGCTCCCCCTTAGGGATGGCCCTGCTCCTCTTGCAGCTGTGGGGTGTGACCAGGAAGCTACACTACCTGTGCCAGGCGGTGGGAAGGTCTCTCCTACATTCCCTCCTAGCAGTGTCTCCCTGAGAGCAGGGACAACCCACTGAGGTTGGATTTTTGGCATCCCCCCCTTAGCCTGCAACCCTGGGCATCAATCCCTAAAGCCAGCCCTGTTCCCAGCCACACATACACAGACAATAGCCAGGAGCTCTCTGCCCTGGGACAATCAGGTGCGATAGGTTGTAGCAGGTCATGGCAGGTGGAGGCAAGGAGAGGGGAAGACTGAGGGGAGATTTGATAGCAACCTTCAACTACTTGAAGGGTTGCTCAAAAGAGGAGGGAGCTAGGCTGTTCTCGAAGGTAACAGAGAACAGAACAAGGAGCAATGGTTTCAAATTACAGCTGCGGAGGTCAAGGTTGGATATTAAGAAAAACTTTCTCACTAGGAGGGTGGTGAAGCATTGGAATGGGCTATCTAGGGAGGTGGTAGAATCTCCATCTTTGGAGATTTTTAAGGCCTGGTTAGACAAAACCCTGGCTGGGATAATTTAGGGGGAGTGGTCCTGCTTTTTAGCAGGGTGTTGGACTAGATGACCTCGTGAGGTCCCTTCCAACCCTATTATTCTTTGATTCTATGACACCCTGCCTGGGAAAGAGACAAAGGATGGGGGAGGGAGAAGGGGGAAGGACTGGTGGCTGGCTGGAAGGGCCAGTCCCCTGTGTGGGGCATTGGACAGGGCAGAGCCTGAGAATGAAGTTCCCCAGTTGGTTGCTGCTGTAATTTTTGATTCATCTGCCAACAAAATCTGTCTACACTGTGATTCTTAGAGCTAACAAACCTTCCTGACTCCCACATTGGCTGTGAATTGCTTCTGAGAACAAGGTGGAGTGCATGGCCACTCTGGGGGCATGTAATAGAGCCCCAGAAATCTCATCCTGGGTTGCTCACTGTGGGGAGTGCATGGTGGACCACGGTGCTGAACGCTTCAAGGCCAGATTTCGGAGGTGGCTGCACTGGTGGGAGGGAACCTGAGGGTAGAGCCTGTTCACTGGAGTCCTGCCTGGCTTGACTCTGAGTGGCTGCAGAGTCCTGTTCCTGTGGGTCTCCAGCACAACTCCTCACGTTAAATGGGGCATAAATCCACCATGCTGCAGGGAAAGATCCACTCCTCCCTTGGGGTGACGAAAACAGATCACTTGTAGCAGATCATGCTACAATTTCCCTAGCCCACCAGATGATTGCTATACCAGCTGCAGCAAGGAGGGATGTAAATTCCCATAAAGGGGGAAGGGAAAGAAAAACTCTTCTCACTGGGGAAAAAAGAAAAGAAGCAAGAAACAAACAAAACAATAAGACCAGCCCCTGGGAACAGTCTTGCCTTTTTTGCCACCTTAAATTTAAACCACCCTCACCCCTGCAATGGAAGACTGCGCTTCCCCTCTCATCCTCTTGTCACTGTGCTGAACCCAGTACTCCCAAGAGAGTTCTCGTTGCTTGTTTCATTTGAGGAGGAATGTCTTTGTCCCCACAGACAATGGCCTATGCCCACCCCACCTGCCTACCCATTACTCACAGCCTGCCTTCCCGGAGCTCTTCTCAGGCAAGCAGTCAGCTGCTGTTATAATTATCCTCATATACTAGCCCCTGGGGACCCTATTGCACCATGTGCTGCACAGAGAGCTGAAGAGAGGACACCAAAGGTCAGAGGTGGTCAATGGAGGGATATTGATTTATGAGGAGTCACTGAAAAGTCTCCAGAGGAGCTGGGAATAGAAACCACACTTCTGCTCTGAGAAAGCATGTGAGGTGCTGAGGGAGTTGGTTAATGTGGTTGCAGAGCCATGAGCACTATCTTTGAAAATTTGTGGCAATTGGGGGAGGTCCTGGATGACAGAAAAAGGCCATTCTAGTGCCCAGCTTTAAAAAAGGGAAGAAGGAGGATCCAGGGAACTTCAGACCAGTCAGCCTCACATCAGTCCCCGGAAAAAAATCATGAAGCAGATCTCCAAGGAATTCATTTTGAGGCACTTGGAAGAGAGGAAGATGGTCAGAAACAGTCAGCATGGATTCACCAAGGGCACATCATGCTTGACCAACCTGATTGCCTCCTAGAATGAGATGACTTGACTCTGTGGATGTGGAGAAAGCAGTGGACATGATATACCTAGACTTTAGCAAAGCTTTTGATACAGTCTCCCACTGTATTCTTATCAGCAAGTTAAAGAAATTTGGGTTGCATGAATGGCCTATAAAGTGGCTAGAAAACTGGCTCGTTCATCATGCTCAAAAGATAGTGATCAACAGTTCAATGTCTAGTTGGCAAATGGTAACAAATGGAACGCTCCGAGAGGCAGTGCTAGGGCTGGGTTTTGCTCAACATCTTCACTAATGATCTGGAGGATGGGGTGGCTGCACCTTCATCAGGTTTGCAGATGACACTAAGCTGGTGGGAGTGGTAGATACGCTAGAGGGTGGGGATAGGAAGCAGACCTAGACAAATGGGTGGAGTGGGCCAAAAGCAATCTGGTCAGGTTCAACAATGACAAATGCAGAGTCCTGCACTTAGGATGGAAGAATCCCATGCACTGCTACAGACTGGGGACCTAATGGTGAGGCAGCAGTTTGGCAGAAAAGGACGTGAAGGTTACAGTGGACAAGAAGCTGGAGATGAGTCATTCATGTGTCCTTATTGCCAAGAAGGCTAATGACATACTGGGCTGTGTTAGTAGGAGAATTCCCAACAGATTAAGGGAAGTGATTATTTCCCTCTATTTGGCACTGGTGGGGTGAAGTACTGTGTCCAGTTTTGGGTCCCCCACTACAGGAAGGATGTGGAGAAATTGGAGAGAGTCCAGTGGAGGGCAGTAAAAATAATGTGGGGGCTGCAACACATGACTTACGAGAAGAAACTGAGGGAACTGGGCTTGTTTAACCTGCAGAACAGAAGAGTGAGGGGGGGATATGACAGCAGCCTTCAACTACCTGAAAGGGGGTTCCAGGGAGGATGGAGTGAGGCTGTTCTCAGTGGTGGCAGATGACAGAACTAGGAGCAATGGTCTCAAGTTGCAGTGGGGAGGTCGAGGTTGGATATTAGGAAAATCTTTTCCCCTCGGAGGGTGGTGAAGCACTGGAATGGGTTCCCTAGGGAGGAGGTGGAATCTCCATCATTAGAGGTTTTTATGCTGCGACTTGACAAAGTCCTGATTGGGATGTTTTATTTAGGGTTGATCCTGCTTTGAGCAGGGGATTGAATTAGTAGGTGACTCCCAAGGTCCCTTCCAACCCTAAACTTCTAGGAGTCTGTGATGCTCTCACCCCATCAACTACCTGCTTCATGAAGCTGCCTCTGGGACAGGGCACCTCTGCCCCTTATCACCTGTGTTAACTAGCCCCTGTGTGGGATTTCGGCAGCTGGTGAAGTCCAGCACCACAGTCTGCTACGAAAGCTGAGAGGCTCCTATAGCCGGTGGCAGCAGTCGTCTGGTGGGTCAGCTATGAGATGAGGTGATGGATAGAACCCGACCCTGTGCTATACATGCAGCACGGACATGTCAGTCTAGGTGCCAGGCATGGCTCGAAACTAGCTATGGAAGCCTATGTTTGTGCCTTGAACTCTTCAGGGACAAGGGGTTTTTAGGACACTGATCATTGTTCTGCATCAGTGTCCACTTCAGGGAGCGAATGCTGAATCCTGGCCTGGAGTATCTATTCCAGAATAGACCTCTCCCCCCGTGGAAACACCTCTCCAGGAATCAGGGGTGGTCTTAGGTATTCTGGGGCAAAAGTCAAGGATGGAACGCCCCACCAGATCTCCCACCATCCCCTCACCCCTGGCTTTGCTGGGACCCCCACTGAACTTGCTGGTCCATGGCGGGTGTTTCTGGGCAATACAGATAATAAAAATAATAATTAAGACCCAAGTCCTAGGGATTGGAGTCAAAGGGTTATGTTACGTGGTGGGCAGCAGAGATAAAAAGAGAAACTGAGTTACCAGCATCCCAAGCCAGATCCTTGGTCTCAAGACACATCTTCCACTCTGCTAGGAATCTTCTTTGACCTAAGCATGACTCTGACTGGTCCCAGGAGGCCTAGGCACCACTCGCTGGCAAGGCGTCTCTGCTGGCAAGGCATTGTACACAGCTGGATTTAATTCATCTTCCCGGAGGAGCCCAGAGCCTGGGAGACCTCACAAGTCAGAAGGAAGGCAGGAAAGGCTTGTGGTTACAGCACTGAGATAGCATGCCTGGAGGAAGGGTGTGGAGAAATTGTAGAGAGTCCAGCGGATGGCAGCAAAAATTATGAGGGGGCTGGAAAACATGACTTAGGAGGAGAGGCTGGGGGAGCTGGGCTTGTTAAGTCTGCAAAAGAGAAGAGTGAGCAGGGATTTTATATCAGCCTTTAACTACCTAAAGGAGGTTCGGGGGGGGGGGGGGGAGATGGAGCAAGGCTGTTCTCAGTGGTGGCAGATGACAGAACTAGGAGCAATGGTCTCAGGTTGCAGTGGGGGAAGTATGAGTTGGATATTAGGAAAAACTTTTTCCCTAGGAGGGTGGTGAAGCACTGGAATGGGTTAACTAGGGAGGTGGTGAAATCTCCATCTTTAGAAGTTTTTAAGGTGCGGCTTGACAAAGCTCTGATTGGGATGGTTTGGTTGGGGTTGGTCCTGCTTTGAGTAGGAGTTGGACTAGATACCTCCAGAGGTCCCTTCCAACCTTAATCTTCTGTGATTCTTTGAGTCTATGAGCAATGGGTTGGGGTTTTCTTCCAGAACATTAGTAGCAATCCCTAACTCCTGTGTAGCCCTTTCCATCAGTAGATCAAAAAGAACTTCCCAACAGATTATGTTAAATTATCCGCATTTCTCAGATAATAAAACTGAAAGGATAACACTTGGCCAAGGTCAACCCACAGCTCAGTGGCAGAGCTGAGCTCAGGCCAGCTTTTGACTAGATTTGGAGAAGAGCAGATCCTGAAGGCCCCCCACTAGAAACACTCCTTCAGACGAGAATTTCTATCTTTAGACTTCCTTACAGAAATCCATCACCTAACCAGTTTGCAATTCACATAACGTGGATTACATTGATTTTTGTACAGTGTTTTTTTTAATCTAAATATCATACAGAGTTATGTCCAGCCCCTCACTGAGCTCTAAGCACATTATGAAAATACAGTTACTTTTATCAACCCAATTTGTGATCTCAGCAAAAATCAGTATTAAGATAGCTTGAGAAGACCATTTTCTATTACCCAAGGTGATTGGTTAGCCAACCCATGATTTTGTCAGGCTAACCAGCCTGAAGTTGTCTGGGAAATCCCATTTATCCTTTTCAAATATTGGCACAACATGTGCTTTTATTCCAGTGCTTGGGACTTCCACACATTTGTCAGAGATCCACATTAATGGTTTAGTGAGCTCTTCAGCCAATTCTTCTAATACTCCTGGATATATGTTATCCTGTCTTGCCAATTTAAAAACATTTAACTTTAATAAATATTATTTAACATCCTCCCGTGTTACTACTGCCATCCATACTGCTTCTTTCCAAATACTTATTGAATATTTCTGTGTTTTCTGCATCAGTGTTGATAATTTTATTATCCTACTATAAGAGATATAGCATTGCTAGGATTTCACATGCTCCTTATACATTTAAAACATTCCTTATTATGATCCTTAATACTATTGCCTATAGATGTTTCATTTATACCTTTAGCTTCCTTTATCAACTATCTGCATTTAATAATTTCTAACATATAGTCATTGCTACCAACTTCTCTTTTACATATGATATATATTGGAAGGTTAAACTTTTCTTTATTGTTGCTTTTAGTTCCCTTTGCAACCAGGACTTTTATTAACTATTAATTGTATTAACTGTGAAACTGTGATTTATATTTTATCTTTTGGGTATGGGCATCAAGTAAATTTTCCTTAAACAACTTTCAATGATTATTTACACTCTTTTGTTTAAAATTTCTCCCTTTCAATCAATTTTGTTCATAAACATTATCATCTTTTGTTCTTTCAAAGCATCACATATTTTAGAAGATGTTTAGAAGAGCTTAAACAAATTATATACCTCTAGCTTTGCAAAGATTTGATCAGCACACAAAAGTTGTAGCAGTTTAACTATTCTGGTATAGTTAAAATAGTACAACATTCCAGGGTGGATAGAATTATATTGATGTATATTGGATAGATTTATGTTGACGTGTATTGATGTAGTTACATTGACGTAAAGGATCAAGATAAGTATGCCCTATAAGCTATAAGGCATGTTTATTCCAGAATAACTACAGCCACTTGAGTGTTTTTATAGCAATATCAATAAACACACACACACTCCTAACTTGCTATGCTTGGACAAAAACTGGAGTGTAGAGGAATCTATAGTGGGCTGTGGTAATGTACTACAAATATATGACTCTTGCAAATTCCAGGAAGCCTTAAAGGAAGAATCTTGGTAGTTCAGAATGAGTGTGGGCAGACGAATGCAATGAAGAATTGGGAGAATATTTGCTGTCTGCCAGTGGGTAGCTTCCCCCTATCATGAGATGCAGTTTGCAGTGGGAGCAGCCTTCCCAAGAAAAATCCCAGTGGAACTGTACTGCAGAAAGCAATCCTGGATGGGAGATGGAGCAGACAGTATAACAGGACTTTTCAATTGCTATATCCCCAAGCTTTGTATTGCTAAGAGCAGCTGTGATTCTCAATAGCATCTTGTGACATTGTTGGGTGTCTCGTCTGTAGAGATTCCCGTGTGACCAACATGGAGCAAAGCCTGGGCATGCCCAGTGAACTACCAGTTCTTCCACAGGGTTCAAAGGACAATGTCTCCAAGGCTGGTCTGGTGGCGTGGAAAAGGCGGGGAAGTCTGTGTGACCTGGGCTGTCGCTCTCTCTTTCTTGGCTTCAGTTCCCTGTCTCTGAAATGGTGATGATGGCCTCTTCTCCACCTAGATCTGTGAACTCTCTTGGGGAGGATTTCTCATCCATGCCTGTCACAGGTGAGGTGAAGTGGGATTCACCCTACACTGACCCTGAAGGGGTTAATAGAGGTTAGAGAAGCCAGGTAGCCAGAGGCTGCCCCTGGAAAGGAGCTAGAATGCAGTCTGTCAGACCACGTGGTGAGCTAATCCCCAGAGGGGCCAGTGGGAGGCGCCAGAGTGGGACGAGAGCGCATCCCTTTTGAAGGCGGAAACCAAACTTATACTTAGGGAGAGAAGGTGAGCACCCCCCAGCCAGGAGGTGGGATCACGGCATTGGGGTGCCCCACACTGGAGGGGGATGGCAGCACCCCAGCCAGCTCAGATCAGGTGCAGAATACACTGCCCCATCCCGAGAGCTGTGACCACGCCCAGCGCTGAGAGGAAACTGGAAAACAGCCCAAAGCAGCTCGCCGGCTTGCCTGGTGTTTCCATCATGGCACTGTATTATCTATTGGTTCCCAGCCTGTGGGCCAGGGGCCAAAGTGGCCTCTGGGGTCACCCAGAGTGGCCTGCCGCTCCCCTCCCACTGGCTGCAGAAGGGAGCTGCAGAGTGTGTCGCCATGAGGCTACAAGACCAGTGCAAGCTCCTTCCTCCAGCCAAAGGGATGGGAGATCAGTGTCCCCTCCCTAGCTCCAGCATAGTGCAAAGCGCTAGCGTGGGTCCCTAGGTGCTGGGTCTCTGTTGGAGTTGGAGGGTAGGGAGCACCCATGGGCTGCATTGGGGGGGGAGGGGGAGATGGGGAGGATTATGCCTCTCCAAGCTTTCTAACCCCCCATCATTAGCACTGCTTGGTGCTATCTCCCCATCCTCCCGGCAGGGCTTCCCCAGCCTTAGTGGCATACCGAAAGAGGGGGCAAGATGGGGTCATGCCCCTGGCACTGGCCTGGGTGGGCACCAGCCAGATCCTCCTCAGAGGAATGGCTCTCCCACTTGCTGACATCCCTGGCACGCAGACCCGGTCCCTCTACCGCTCACCACTGTTCTGGGTTCAACAAGGGAGCCATGGGCCAGGTTGGTGTGGCTGCCTGAGATGCCAGTGAGGGGGGGAAGGATGGCTCCTCTTCCAAGGAGGGCTCTGCTGGTGCCCATCCCAGGCTGGCACCAAGAACATGGATGGCCCCTGTTCCATATGCCACTGCTCCTCTGGCTGGCAGAGCCCCCATTGGCAAACCCAAGACACAGTGGTGTACCAAGGAGTGGGGGGAGAAAGCCAGAGAGGCTCTTCTCGGAGGAACCGCCCCCCACATCCCCAGTAGCCGTGCTGCCCCCAAATTAAATTGTCCAATTCCATGTATGGGAGCATTGATCTCCCATCCCCCTGCCTAGACCTAGGTGGAACACAAGGGGCTATAGGATTGTGTGGTTTCCTTGCTGCAGCCAGGGGACAGGAGATCAGCAATGAGGCAGCCTCCTCACTGAACTCCTTTCATCTGGCTGGAGTGGGAGATCAGGAGGAGGAGCAGGACTCTGAAAAGCCCTGCTTTCCAGTCAAGGCCACCCACCCTGACCAGGCCATGTGCTTCAGCGTGCAGTGACAACCCCTCATCTACACTAGTGTCTTGTCTGTGCGTGCGCTACACACTGGGAGTCATTTGTAGGTGTAAAATAGTGACTGTGAAAACAAGCGCAGTAGCATCAAAATGTTACTTTAACTGTGTAGTGATCTGTGGTCTTTAATGGTGCATAAATCTGTAAGCTAGGTCTCCTGCTCAGTCAGCTGAAAGGGGGCACCTCATTTGCATGGGCTTTGTATTTGCATGAGTGCAATTAACTACTTAGCCTAATTTCACTGTGGTCTAAACACTTGGCTAGCACTACTGGTTTATTCCTGTGACATCCATGTCAGTGGGGAGTATGTCTCCTCTATTCTCACCCTCTCACTCCCCGGCCTCAGCTCTGGTAATGGTGAGAGTTTGGGGGCAGGGGCTGTCCCCCACCCTAGATTTCTGCAGCATCCAGCACAAAGGAACCCTGATTCCCAGCCACAGTCCACCCAGTGCCTGAAATGATGAGAGGTTTGGTGCTGGTCAGAATTCCAGTCTCAGCTGGCTCTGGGCAGTGTCTGATGGGATGACGGTTCCTGATCTGAGTTAGCATCTGTGTGGTGTCTAGCACAAGAGGTGCCCTGACTTTGGTCTGGGTCTGTGCAGTACCTGGCTCAATAGACCCCCAATCTCAGCTGACTCTCTGATTGTTATGCTGTGGCTGTGAAAAAGCAAAGGGCCCTCAGCCCTATACTTGTTCTTTGTAGAGCTGTGATTCTTGGATCGGCTCCAGGACATTCCAGAGGTGGCTGGAGCAGACGGAGACAGATTCATGTGTGCTAGACGAGAGCTCAGACACCAAACAGCATGCTTGCCCATGGCAGGGTCTAGAGACAGTCAGCATGGCAGGATAAGCGGCCAGACGATGTTGACCAGGGATATGCTGCAGTTCTGACATGGAATTTCCTCTGATGTGCCTTTCTCCATGTCTGCCCCGCCTTGCTGTGCCCTCGCCATGCGTAATTAGAGGCTTGGGGCTCGCAGCTTGCTGCCATCCTCAGGCTGGGGGAAAGTTATGGGGGAAATTCTGAACTAAGAAGCTCTAAGTGGCTTGGGATCAGTCTGAGACACAACCTATCCCTCCAGGCCTCCCTGCTGCTGGGGCTAAGAAGCTGCTGGCCATGTGTTCCCCATGGAGACCAGCTTGATTTCCTGTCCTCCAGCTAGGACAGGCTGTAAGGTCTTTTGTGTATCTAAACTACCCCACAACCTGCCCCTGAGCCCCAGGTCCTGCACTTCCCCTCTCCCCTGATCCATCCCATCAGGGCCTCTCAGAGCCCAGACCACCAGCTCTCCCTCCCAGCAGCAGCCCTGGGCTGACAGCCTGCTCCTTCGGGGAGTGCTGGAGACAGACAGGAAGTCCTGCAGTCACCGCTTCCCTCCACCCCGTCCCACGCCCCGGGGGTTGGCTGGAAGTGATGGGAAAGGCAGAAAGGTCCATGGAGATCTCCTGGGGGCCTGAGAGATGGGTAGCAGATGCCTCCAGGCCAAGGGGGAGGGAGCAGTGGGTCTCCCTAGGCTGGAGGAAGGGGTGAACACTGGGGGCTCTGATCAGAACAGAGGCCATGTATTCAAGCACAACAGGAGGCAACAGTTTGCTCCCTCCCCCGGGCTCCCTGCCAGGATGACCCCTCCCAAGTGAGGTAGCAGAGTGTGGGTTTTGAGGCCAATAGGGTCACGCTCTGCAAGGCTGGCAGCTCCCTGGGGCTGGGAGCAGAAGCAGCACCTGCTAAAAAGAAAGCTAGCAAAGTTCGGGACTCAGGTCTCCCACCCAGGCAGGAAAGGAGGCAATTTTGGAGCCCCTAGGGGCTGACAGAGCCTTGGGCCACACTGTGGACAAAAGGCACTGGTGGGGGAGGGGAGTATATCACAGGCTGACTGGCCCTTTAAAGGGAGATGGTCCCAGCCCCTCCCCCACACAAGTGAATAGGGCTAGAGGGTAGGGGGTGGCCTGGACCAGGGCTGGTCCAACCATATAGGTGAACTAGGTAATCGCCTAGGGCACCGGGCTTTAAGGGGTGCCAAATTAGAAAGAAAATAGTCAATTCTTTCTTATTGTGGAGCAGGTTACAAAAAGCCCTGGGCCAGGTCTGTTGGTGGCTCAGCTTGATTACTCAGGGCATGTACACACTACAGGAATCATCGCACAACAAGCCCATTGCTCTGTAAAAGTCATGTGGTTTTTGTAGCGCAGGATCGTGTCCACACAAAGCTGCTTGTGACGGAACAGAGCTCCCCCCGCCCAAGCAATTCGCGATTTCACAAGAAACCCAATTGAATTGTGGGAACCTATCCCACAGTTCCACCCATCCGGATTCAGCGCTAAGAATCCTGGGTAGAAGGAGAACAGCGCTGAGCACCATGGGTAACTTCTTGGTTTCCCATGGTGCATTGTGTTCCTCTGCCGTCATGCGAGTTGCTACTAGCAACTCGCACCCATTTTCAACACTGCTGCATTGCTTCCCGGAACTCCTTTTTGCAGCAACATGGATCCAGCTCTGATCTCGACCATCGCCTTCAGCATAATGAATACATCTCAGCTGGTCGCACAGTATGCGTTCAGCTCTGAATCAGACCAGGATTCGGATGATCCTGGGCTGGTGACTGCCATACAGAACAATGGCACCGCATTGCTAAGCTCCTTCACAGAGCATCTGCACACGGTGCACCGCCAGCTCTGGTCACGAGAGACAAGCACTGAGTGGTGGGACTGCATTGTTTTGCAGGTGTGGGATGATGAGCAGTGGCTACAGAACTTTCAAATGCGAAAAGCCACATTCATGGAACTGTGTGAGGAGCTAGCCCCTGTCCTGCGACGCAAGGACACCAAAATGAGAGCCGCCCTCACCGTGGAGAAGCATGTTGCAATCGCTCTGTGGAAAATGCTACCGGTCGGTTGCGAATCAGTTTGGAGTCAGAGGGTCGACCGTCAGGTTAGCCCTTTCAGAAGTGTGCAGAGCCATCAATCGTGTTCTGCTCCAGAGAACAGTGACATTGGGCAATGTGCGGGAGATCGTGGATGGATTTGCAGCCATGGGATTCCCGCACTGTGGAGGGGCAATAGAAAGCACACACATCCCTATTTTGGCTCCGGAGCATGTTGCGACTGAGTATATTAATAGGAAGGGCTACTTCTCCGTTTTGCTTCAGGCAGCCATGGATCACAGGGGGTGTTTCACAGACATCAATGCAGAGTGGTCGGGAAAGGTACTTGATGCTCGCATTTTTAGAAACACGGGCCTATACTGGAAGTTGCCGGCAGGGACCTTCTTCCCTGATGATAAAATTACTGTCAGGGTTGTGGAGATGCCCATAGTGATCATAGGAGACCCAGCCTACCCACTGATGCCTTGGCTCATGAAGCCCTATACTGGATCCAAGCAAGGAGCGCTTCAATTACAGGTTGAGCAGGTGCTGAATGACTGTGCAGTGTGCCTTTGGGTGCTTAAAGGGCCGCTGGCGCTGTTTGTATGAGAGGCTAGACTTGAATGAGGACAACATTACAGCCATCATTGTGGCGTGCTGTGTCCTTCATAACCTGTGTGAAAGTAGGGGAGAGAAATTTTCCCCTTCATGGGATGTGGAGGCTAAGCACCTGGAGAGTGCGTTCCAGCAGCCAGCCACTAGGAGTATCAGGGGTGCCCAGCTGAGAGCCGTCTGCATAAGGGAGGCACTTAGGGAGCATTTTAGTAATGGGGACTTATAGGATGCATTGCATCACTGGGTTGCTGTATACCTGCAAACATGCAGGGTACTGAGTCCCAGGGGAAATGGGGGGTGTAATGTACTATGCTTAAATGAGTGAATACTAAACCACAACAAATAATTTTTGTGTATCAATAAAGACACTGTGCACAGTTCAAGCTTCACTTTTATTATTATCCAACATTAAATATTTACAATAAGCAGTGACTGCCCCAGGGGCTATAGATGCGTGTAGGTGCGTGGCTCAATGCCATAGCTTTGTGCAGGAGTGGATGTCACATTGTACCAGGAGGGTCCCTGGCCTTCAACGAACTGCTTTGTGGGAGAATGGGGTGGTGGGGACAGAAAGTTTTGCTGTGTGTGCAGGGGAGGGTGGGGGCGAGCCTGAAGCAGCTGTGTCTGCAGACCAACCCTGGTCTTCAGCAGCTTCCTCAAATTGTTCTGCTTGCACTCCTGCAGGCACTCCTGTCTCCAAAGTCTAGTTTCCCTTGCTGCCGCCTTGTTGGATTGCATCAGCTCTGGGAAGATATCCTCCTTGCTGCTGCGAAGCCTCCTTCTTATCTGTCTCAGCCGGTCAGCTGGTGCAGACCACGGACTGGCAAAGGTTGTTTCTAAGGAAAAATGAAACATCATAAGTAGTGCTATTGTTCTCACTTTGGTTAAAGAGCTGGTAATATGCTCCGCTGCCACATTCCACAGTGCCCACGGGACAGGGCATCCTCTGCTTCCCTCGCTGATCTCCAGAGGCTGGATAGGTTGCTGCTGGACCACAGCACAGGCCATTGCTGGGAACTGAAAGGGCTTTTGAAAACGGACATTCGGATTGCCGAGACATAGCTCAGCAGGTTGACTATTACCAGTGCTTTGGGGGAATATTTCACACAGGACTCAGCCATGGAAGGCGATATCTTGCTGCTTAGAGTGCCCCTGCAAGCTAGAATGCATAACCTGCATGTCACTGGATATAAGCCAGGATTGTACGCAGCAGGCTTGTGTGCAGCCATGGTTCCCTGTGCCATGCTTTGCAACTGGCGAGGGAGAGTATCCCTCCATGGGGGTGGGAACACAGTAGCTCTCTCATCAAATTTAACTAGGAGGCTGTGGAAGTACATCCAGGAAACCTTCAATGAGCTCAACGGAGAGGATTTCTTGAGAATTACTGCATGCATTGATGCACTGCTCGTGAATGCAGAATAGATCCCCCGATCCTCAGAAAAATAAAATTGGAAAGGATGAAACTCAAAACGTCCATCTCCCACCCGTTCTTCATTTCCCTACAAAGCTTATCCAGCAAGCACAGAAGCCTCACTTCCAAGGAAACTTACCAGAGCTCCCCTCTGCTGCATCCGAAGACAACATGGAGAAGGAATCTGGGCAGCATGTTTCAGTGGGGGGGAGCAGGTGGAAAACAGCTCCTTGCTCCCTATGTCGGCTGCGCCACTTTCAGCCTCCAGGTCATCCTGCACCTCCACTTCCTCGTCAACAAATTGCTCGTCCCTGTCTGCTCCGGTATCCTTTGGATGGGGGGTGCCGATGTGTCCACAGGAGCTTTTGGAGTGGTTGTGGGATTCCCACTCAGGATTGCTTCCAGCTCCTTGTAAAATCGACATGAAACCGGCGCTGAGCCAGAGCGCCGGTTTGCCTCTCTGGCTCTGTGGTACGTTATCCGCAACTCCTTCGCCTTCGACCTGCCCTGCAGAGTATCTCTCTTGTACCCCTTCTCTGCCATGGCCCGAGAAATCTGGCCAAAGATATCAAAATTTCGCCTGCTGCCGCATAGCTGTGCCTGCACAGTGGACTCTCCCCAGATGCTTATCAGATCAAGCATCTCGGCTGTGGTCCACACTGGAGCACGTTTGCCGCGTTGAGCCGCCATTGCTTTTGGAGAACACAGCTGCACTCCACGCCGAACAAACAGGAAGCACTAACAACTCAAAAATTCCCGGGAATGATGGGAGGGTGGGTACAGTCAAGTCACAGCCACAGAGTGCAGGAGGAAGTGCAGAAGGGATGGAATTAGAATTCTGGGACATTTCCGGAGGCTTCATATTGCGCGGCAACCGTACACACACGAACTATCGTGGAACAGCTGTTCCGCGGTAGCCGCTACCACCCTCGTTTTGGTGGTTTACATGTTGCACAGCAAGACGGCTGTTGCAGCACAACAACATGGATTTGTGTGTGGACGCTGTGCCTGTTATTGCGTGATAACTTTGTAGTGTGTACAAGGCCTCAGTTTAATAAGCCATTTAATGCCTCTCTGATCTGCAAATCAGCCTTGGGGCTGCTGCTAGTCAGGAATGGTGGCTTTCATATGCTAATAAGCAGGGCAGGCAAAAACAGCAAAAAGAAACCTCCCCCTACTGTCCCTGCTCCCAGTCCCTCACCATCCGCAGGCTATCAACCCACCAGACTGACACTCACAGCTACCCCTTTGGAGCCCACCAGGGGAGTAAGTTCTTCCAGCTCTCAGAGGGCCAGTTACAAAGCTTGGGGGTGGTGTGAACAGTAATGGTGGTGACTCTGGCTGGCCATTCAGAAGTGCTGGGCGGGGAGCCCCGGCAGGGCCAAAAGTCCAAACTGAGTGGGGAAAGAGGTGGAACGATGCCTGTGCCCAACCTATCTTGTCCAGCCATCCAACCTGGCCCCAGCAGAAACTAGACACAATGGGGAAAAAATCCTGACACTGCTACCTGGTTGTTGGGGATACCATGTGGAGGGAATGCTGTTGGATGACTGACTCCTGCCCTGGCTCCGGCAGCAGCTGAGATAGGGGCAGATGTCCCCTGTCACTGCTGGGGAAACCATTTGAAGGAGGAGATGCTGACTCCTCTGGTCCTGACAGAGCCAAAGCATGCATGTGGAGGGGCATAAGCAGGGTTAAAGTAGGCCGGAATGCACAGGAACGGCATTCCGGGGCCCACAAATTCAAGGGGTCAGCGTTCCAGGGCCCCTAATAGAAGAAGTAGGGGGAATGCATGTTCCGCTCTGCCCTGGCCTGGGAGCTGCAGCCAGCCTGGACTGCTCCTTCATGGAGAAACAGCCTCAAGCAGGGGCAGAGTGTGAGGCCGGGATTGAGGTCAGGGAAGTGCAGAGGGGTGGAAGGGGCAGCGTGTGAGGCCAGGATCGGGGCCAGTATTTTTATGGAGCGATAACCGATGCCTATGGTACTGAGAAATGGTTGCAAATGCCAACGTGGGCTGGGGTCCACACATGCATGAAGGGGGCCCGGATGATATGGGAAGGGGTCCCAGAGATTAGGAGGGTTCCGGGGCCTGCCAAATTATGCTTTAACCACTCGGCATAAGTCCTGGCTCCAGCCACTTCTAGCTGGGGAAGCCATACAGGCTCTTCCCTTGCTCTGGCCCATTAGACCCCACTCCTTGCCCAGCCCAGGAACAGAACCCAAGAGTCCTGAGCCACAGCCTGAGTTTGTGGGGACTGCTTCTCTGCTGCCTTTGGCCTTGTATTGACATTTCCACACCCCGTGAGGGTGTGGGAGGGGCAGACCCCAAAACGCACTTTCTGGACATAAATGATGGCCTTCTAAAAGGCAGGGATTAATCCAGAACCCAGAATGATAATTCTGATCTTGCTTCGGCCTGGTTGAAAGCAGGAGTGATTCCACTAACATCAGGGCCAAACCCAGTGGGCATCTCTGGGGTTGATGGGTGGTTCACACTGTGAACTCGCCTTGGATTTGAAAGCAGCTTTGACCTGAAAACATGATGCAAATGCCACTAGACATGACGGGGACCTGGGATGTGTGTGACTGATTTCACTCTATTCTGGTCCCTCATCACTTTTATCTTCCCACACCTCATTCCATCCCCTGCACGGTCGTGTCATAGACCTCTCGCTTGGGATCCCTCCACTCCTACACCACAACCACATACTACCAGAGTCCCCAAATATCAGAAGCTCTTTCAGGTCAGACAGACCCCAGCTTGGTTCTTGGGGTTAAGAGAGGAGAAGGAGGAGAGTGGGACAAAAGAATAGACCAAGGACTGAGTATGGGCTGTATTTAATCAGGACTCCTGGGTTCTATTTGCTGTTCTGGGTGGGGAGTGGGGTCTAGTGGTTAGAGCAGGGGGGCTGGGAGTCAGGACTCCTGGGCTTTATTCCCTGCTCTACCATGGATACAGGGTGTAATCTTATGGGGAGGGAATTCAAGTACCTTCTGTGATATGTGCCTCAGTTTCCCTGCCCATTAAATCGAGACAATAGCTACATGGCACAGCATGGGGGAAAGGGCTTCCCAGCCCTCTGTTGGCTCTATGCTAAGCTTAGCCTGGGGAGAGCTGTGCCTGCTGCCTGGACCAGCTGCTGGCTCCATCACAAAGCTGAGAGGGAGTCGGGCCAGGCTGAGGGCTCTGGACATGGACAGCTCCACTGGGCTCTGTATGAGAGCTGCCCAGCCCTGCTGCCTCCATCAGCTCAGTACTGCTGCGGGGGAGAGCTAGCTGGCTTCTCTGGGCTTCTCTGGGCTGGGCTCACTGACTTCTTTTTTGAGTCAGAGGGAGTAGGGGGAATCTGTGTGGCCCCGGGGTGTTGTGATCTGTGCCCAGCACAGAGGGAGTGTGTGTATGCCAGAGCTGCATTGTGCTGCGCATGGGCTTGGGGGTGGGGAAACCTGTGCCCTGAATCTTTTTCCTGTGTGTAGCCATGCCCCTGTTGCGGAGTGCAGCTGTGTATGTGAATAGCTAAAATGTGTCATGGCATAACTTCATAAGAGTGCCACCTGGGTTTGCTGTGTGGGGGTGGGGTCTGGTAGGTCAATCATTCTCAGTAGCCAAGTCTTGGCCATCCCTGGGGTTGGATGGGGCTCAGGGCCAATCAGCCTTTTGGGCCTCCGCTTCCCCTGGTGCAGGGGGGCTGACTTAGAACAACGCTTCCTCAGCTCTTGTCCCAAAGTACCACTTCTCTACTCATGCTATACTGATGACATTTTCATCATCTGGACCCATGGAAAGAAGGCCCTTGAAGAATTCCACTGTGATTTCAACAATTTCCATCCCATGCTCAACCTCAGCCTAGCCCACTCCACGTGAGATATACACTTTCTGGACACTACAGTACAGATAAGTGATGGCACATAAAGACCACCCTATACCAAAAACCTACTGATCACTATAGTTATCTACATCCCTCGAGCTTTCATCCAAGACACACCACATGATCCATTGTCTATAACCAACCCCTAAGATACAACTGCATTTGTTCCAATCCCTCAGAATGAGACAGATACCTTCAGGATCTCTATCAAGCATTCTTAAAACTACAATACCCCCCTGGGGAAGTGAGGAAACAGATTGAAAGAGTCAGACGGGTACCCAGACATCAACTACTACAGGACAAGTCCAAGAAGGAAAACAGAATCCCACTGAACATCACCCTCAGCTCCCAAGTCAAACCTCTGCAACACATCATCAAGGATCTACAGCCTATTCTACAAGATGATCCCTCACTCTCCCAAGCCTTGGGAGGTGGGTCTCTCCTCACTTACAGACTGCCCCCCAACCTGAAGCAGATACTCACCAGCAACTAAACATCATACAACAGAAACACTAAGGCAGACACATACCACTGCAACAAATCCCGTTACCAAGTCTGTCCACATATCTGCACAAATGACACCATCATAGGATCTAATCATACCAGCTATTCCATCAAGGGCTCATTCACCTGCTCATCCTCCAAAGTGATATATGCCACCATGTGTCAAGAATGCTCCTCAGCCTTATACCTTGGACAAACTGGACAGTCTCTGTGCAAAAGAAGAAATGGACACAAATCTGACATGAGAAATGGCAACATTAAAAAACCAATAGGGGCACATTTCAGACTTCCTGATCACTCTGTGAACTGGCCATCATGAAGTTTAAACTTGAAATTAAACGTAGGTTTCTAACCATCAGAGGAGTGAAGTTCTGGACCAGCCTTCCAAGGGGAGCTGTGTGGGAAAAAAGCCTAGCTGGATAAATTTATGGAGGGTATGATATGATGGGACAGCTAGTTTGACAACTGATCTTTGACTAATACTGGTACATATGCCAATGGCCTGGGATGTTAGATGCGGGGATGGGGGGTTCTTAGTTACTACAGGGAATTCTTTATTGGGTGTCTGCCTTGTGAGTCTGGCCCACATGCTCAGGGTTTAACTGATCAACATATTTGGGGTTAGGAAGAGATTTTCTCCCAAAGGCAGCTTGGCAAGGACCCTTGGGTTTTTTCGCCTTCCTCTGTAGTGTGGGGCAGGGGTGTTGCTGCCCCCCCAAAATATTCAGGGCACAAGTCCCTGGGCTCCATCACTCTGGCCGCACTCACCGGGGCCCAGCTCTCTGCTGCCATGCTTCACCTCCCCCTCCCCCTGGCCCTGGGGCTGACTCTCCATTGGCATGCCAGCCCCCACCCCTGCCAGCTCTCTGCAGTGCCCAGTCCCTCTCCCTGTCCCTGTGACACTTGCAGGACTAGTGCCTGCACCAGCCTGCTGGGTGTGCTGAGCCTTCAATATAACAGCCTGAGACGGGTTAGTTGGTGTTACTGGGCAAGAGAAAAGAGATGGTTCTGGTTACAATGTCATTCCCCTGGTCAGATGGAAAATCCCCTTTCCTGCACCTAGGGCAGGCTAGGGTCATACACAGCCTCCCAACCACATTATAAGGACATATTTCCAGCACATATGCATAACTCTCAGTTCACGACCCACACATCCATCTTGCAATGACTGTATGGCCAATGTGGCCCCAGGTTTTACATGTCACCTTCCTGAGTGCATTTCTATTGTACAGGAATATTTGATACAATCAGCTGATTCCATTGGTTAGTTTTTGGGGTTCAGGCTGGGCCTGTCTGGATCCAGACTGACACAGGCACACAATCAGGAAATTTCCATAGATGGAAAGAAAGCTGAGTCTCTATGGAGCTGGCTGACTCCCCGGAGACTTGCAGAGGTGCTGGTTTTGTGGGACGCTGGGCCCATAACTGATGGTTTATTTGCAGGTTTGGTTGGGTGAGAAAGGGTCACTGTTCCAGTGGTCAGAGTGTGTCATAGCTTTTTCAGCACTAAAAATGGCTCTGGTGACTCTTCCTGCCATGGCCTCTCTCTGCACAGGGGGGTCAGGGAAGGGCCAGGCCTCTGGGTGCCAGCTTATGGGGTAGGTTGGCCCTTTACGATGCACAGCCGGGATGGGAAGCGCAGGAGGTTAAGAGGGGTGGCTTATAGCCGCCTGTGTGTCATGTAGGGCTGGTCCGGCCTGCAGGTGAAGCCCCCCAGGTGAGGCCACCCAGTCCAAGTTGGCACCAGGCTGCGGGGCTGGAGAGGCAGGCACAATGTGGTGGGTAAGTGCAGGGGAGGGGAGCGTGGTAGGCCCCAGTCAGAAATGGGCTCCCCCACCCCGCACAGGAGGAGGAAAGTGGTCTATTGCCCCCTTGCAGGTACAGACCTCCCCCAGGCAGCTGGGGGCGGTGCCATCTCGCAGGAGCCAATGAGGTCTGAGGCAGGGGGAGTGGCCAAATGTAGTCTTGGCTCTTGCAAGATGGATGTGTGGGTCGTGAACTGAGCGTTATGTATATGTGCTGGAAATATGTCCCTGCATCGACTCCCTTTCATGTTCCAGAAAAAGTTAAGCAACTTTACAGATTGCATGGCCCAAATCTGACCTTTAGAGACACATTATAGGAAAACGCAATGGTAGTGAGGGTCATTCTTTACAGCACCTGTGTTGACAAGTTTATACTCGTCGCTATCTGATCTTGTTTACGTCTCTCTTGTTAGACGTTAACAATGTAGATCGACTGCTGTCCTGTCTATTGCTGGCCTATTGATGAAGAGCTCAAAAGGAACATATTGGCATTTGGATGGAACATGAATGTAACAATACCATTGGTTTTATTTCTCTTTGAGGTTTAAGCAGTAAATACCTGTGAATGGTAGATTGCCAGTTACCTTGTGCTAAGGTAATCACTTACTGGTGTGCACAAGACATAGAATAATGGGGCTGGAAGGGACCTCACGAGGTCATCTAGTCCAACCCCCTGCTAAAAGCAGGACCACTCCCACTAAATCACCCGAGCCAGGGTTTTGTCTAACCAGGCCTTAAAAATCTCCAAAGATGAAGATTCTACCACCTCCCTAGATAGCCCATTCCAATGCTTCACCACCCTCCTAGTGAGAAAGTATTTCCTAATATCCAACCTTGACTCCCCAGCTGTAATTTGAAACCATTGCGCCTTGTTCTGTCCTCTGTTACCATCGAGAACAGCCTAGCACCCTCCTCTTTGGCGCACCCCTTCAAGTAGTTGTAAGCAGAGGCGGCTTTTGGGGTAGGCGAAGCAGGCGCACGCCTAGGGCCCCAAGCTGTAAGGGGCCCCCTTGCCTGTCCCAAAAGCCGTGTCTGCCTCGGTTGGCAGCAGGCGGAGGAGCTGGCCCCTGTGTCTGGAGTTGGTGGTGGGGAGCTGGGGCCAGCAGTGAGCTGGGGCAGTGGGAGGGGCAGGGCCGGGAATGGTGGCGGGGAGCTGGGGCTGGTGACAGGAGGCCCCCATGGGCCTCTATGGGGCCCCACAGGCCTATAGGGGGCCCAGCAATGTGCCTTCGTCTAGGGCCCCCAATAGCCAAAGGCCGCCTCTGGTTGTAGGTTGCTATGAAATCTCCCCTCAGTCTTCTCTTCTGTAGATTAAATAAGCCTAGTTCCCTCAGTCTCTCCTCATAAGTCATATGCCCCAGCCCCCTAATCATTTTTGTTGCCCTCCGCTGGACTCTTTCTAATTTGTCCACATCCTTTCTGTAGTGGGGAGCCCAAAACTGGACACAGTATTCCAGATGCGGCCTGACCAGTGTCAAATAGAGGGGAATTATCACATCCCTCGATCTGCTGGCAATACTCCTACGGATGCAGCCTAATATGCCATTGGCCTTTTTGGCAACAAGAGCACACTGTTGGCTCATATTCATCTTCCCGTCCACCATAACCCTCAGGTCCTTTTCTACAGCACTGCTACCTAGCCGATCAGTCCCCAGCCTGTAGCAGTGGATGGGATTTTTCTGTCCTAAGTGCAGGACTTTGCACTTGTCTTTGTTGAACCTCCTGAGGTTTCTTTCGGCCCAGTGTTCCAATTTGTCCAAGTCTCCCTGGATCCTGTCCCTGCCCTCCAGAGTATCTACCATTCCCCCCAGCTTGGTGTCATCCACGAACTAACTAAGCACACAGTCTATCCCATCATCAAGATCATTAATGAAGATATTGAACAGAACCGGCCCCAGGAAATGATACTTCAGAACTACAAGTAATTGCCTATTAAGCGTTCAAGGAGATACCTGCTGTCAAAGGAGATATCAGTCAGCCTGCACAGATCTATAAAAGACTCTAGTGGACGGAACCGTTTTATCTCAAATCTCTCCAAGCTTCGCAGGGAAAGTTTGGATTGCAAGACTGGGAAATCAACCTGGTAATCCTCATGGGGTAATTTGAATAAACTCTGCACATAGACTGTTTGGTCTTCATTTTTCTGGACTGGATTTCCAACAAAGAAGCTCTAAACAAAGACAGATGACCCTCCCAAGCTGTTTGGGTGATTTCAGAGACTTCGCAGTTTAAGAACTTTGCAACTCCATTATCAGCTCTACTTTGAAAATGAGCTTAAGAGCTTTAGTTTCACATATGTGTTAATTTGACCTTTAACCATTACTCTTTATTTAAAAATGAATATTAGGTTAGTTAATAAGCGTTGGCTGTAAGTGTGTATTTGGGTAGGATCCAAACTATTCCTTAATGTGTTTGGCAATCCTTTGGGATTGGTAGAATTTTTTTAACATATGATGTATATAGATTTTCAGTAATCCCCATCATATCTGACTTGGCTTTCTGGGTGCTAGCCAAATGTCTGGATAGTTTTAAGGAAACTGTGGTTTGTCAACAGACAGGCAGATGATCAGAAGCTGTTTGTTACTGGCTTGGTATATCTTATGGAAGGAAAACAAATAATATTTTAGTCTTTGCCAGCCCCGCTCCTTGCAGTTTGCCCTTTTCATGGTATCTCATCAGGGCTCCCCTAGAGCCAACGTCACAACCTGTTCCTGCGTCAAACCCCTTTCATACAGGACACACAGGCTAGTGCTTACAGTTTAGAGGTGGCACAGGCCCAAGGACTTGGACGGGAGAAGGTACTTGTTTATCATAGCAAAAGTCTAAGTTCTCTGAAGAAAGCTTATTGCACCATCCAATCTGGCAGTGGCTGAAAGGAAATTAGACGAGAAGTAGAAATCTCTGAAGGGTTTTTGGTGTGTGATGTAAAAAACTTTCTGAGGGAAATTGTGTAAGTAGTTGATTATATCATCTGCAATCTCTTTGTTTCTTTCTGTCTGTTTTTTATACCGTTACTATTTTAGGCTGCATGGGGATGATGGGCGAAGCTGAGATGGGGGATGTTACAAGCTGGGGTGAATCTCATTGAAAGTGGGGAGATCCGCACTGCTCTACATGTAAGAGAGTTTCATGACTATTGAGTCTTTTATGAAACCAAGTGGCTGAAACAAAAGCAGCCTCCACCCCAAACCCAGGCCCATGTCACTATGCAAAACAATGGCCCCTATGAGGCTGCTCAGGATCTTGTACGTTATGGGGGATTGTTTTAGCAGCAGTGTATGTGTGAGCAAGAAGCAGGAGAAACACCGAAAGGGACAAAGAAAAAAGCAAAAGCACGACCACAGATGTCCTGGTAACGTGACCCTGAGAAATAGCGGAGAAACAGAGATTTTTATGGGCAAAGTGCTGGCTGAAAAAGAGGCTTGGAATTGCAAGCAAAGAAACTCTTTCCTGCTGTTTTGATTCCTCCTGGGTTTAGGGAAATCAGACTTTGCACATTATTTGATGCAGTGCTGTTTATTTACAGACTATCGTCACTTTCTCCTTCTGATGGAGACAACTTTCAGGGCTTTGAATTTTCACTAACTGCTCAGGTCAAAAAGGGCTAAGGGCTACTAACACAGTGCTCTGTAGGTCTTGCTGAAGAACGAGGCATAGCTAACCGCATGAACTGACGATCTGAATAGGAACACTAACCAAGCAAGCACATTCCTGATCTGCAACTTAGGATAGCCCAGGGACACACAGCGCCCTCAAGTAGTACCATAAACAAATTCCTAAGGGGGCGGTCTAGGAACACACAAACCTTGGAAAGATGAAGGATGACAGGATAATGGATGAGGATGTTTTGTGTGAACTACAAGGTACAACGCACAGAGTGTGGTGCATGACTTGTTTACAGCATTGTATGGAAAGAGGAATGTCTTTGTAGTGGCCTGGGGACAACATCATGTTGCTTGAGCTGGTACCTTGTTGCAGGCGCACAGGACCTGTTACTGTCGATCCAGGGCACCCAAGCCATGCCTTGTCAGCAGTAAACCTGGCTGAGCCTTCACCCCTGAACAGCACCTGCTCTGCCGTGTTTCTTTCTGATTAACTGTGAGGTCTGTGGGAGCAGTAAGCTGTAGGAGCAACAGAACAACCACCTGGGAATGCAGACACACAGAATGACAGGCACTTCCTACCCCCAGCTGTTGGCAGGGCTGCATCACTCATGGCCCACAGGCTTCTCAGGGTACACAGCAGCCAGCAGTTCCAGCTGCTCCTTGGGGGATTTGTCCAACAGCAGTTCCTGCAGCTATTCCTCCAGAGCAGGGTCCAGTCCCTGGGTTCAAAGGGGCATTTCTGAGCTCTTAGATGGTCTACAGGGTCTCCTTTGCCAAGGTTCTGACATAGGCGGGCACTCTTGGCATTGGAAAACATCCTGCAGGAGTCCCTGGGCTCTGTTTCTTGGGTGCAGCAGGTTTGGCAGTGAAGCTCAAGCTCTGAGGGGGACCCAGGCTCTCCTCAATGTTCTGGGACTGCCTGGCAAGATGCAGTGCCACCTCATCTGCCCTGGCTCCTTGGAGCAGATTGGGGAATGTGGAACAGTGTGGAACAGAAGGTGGGGAGGTTGAGAGAGGTGACTGTGACCAGGGCCTCCTGGGATACGCTCCTGGACGTGCCAAAATCAGGGCAAGCTGCAAAACCGGGAGCCAAACTCCCCACACACTCATGGGTGGTACTTAAACCAGTCTCCCTATCAGTCACAACCAGGCTTCTGGTTCCCCACACTGGGTACCAAGAAATCTGCCCAAAATAGAAACAGCCCCCTTTATTGCACTCCAGCTCCTCTAGCTCCCACCTAGCCGCAGGGTCCCTTAAAGATATAGGTTCTCCTGACCCCAAAGGGCCAGCCACAGCACACAGAACAATAAAGGTTTGGATCTTACCCAAAATACCACACTGGTAGCCAATCCTTTAGCAACTACAACTAAAGGTTTAATATAAGAAGAAAAGAAGCAAAATATGAGATGTTAAAGGGTCAAAGCAAATCACATACATACAAATGATTTAAAGTTCATGAAAAGCAGTTTGCAGGCTTGTTCCTCTGGAGTTTGCAGGCTTGTTCCTCTGGTAAACACCCAGCACCAGGGTGGGCCTCAATCCTTTGTCCAGTCTCAGAGAAATAGTTCCAGAGATAGGTGTTGGCTGTAGACTGGGGACTGGGGACTTAATCATTCCCCACAAATTATTACCTTTCGATTGACACCAAACATGGCATAGTTCCTATGGATTATAACAATTATAAAATATTAATACAAAATAATATCATAAATGGTTCCCTAAATCCGGACAGCGTCACAGTGACAATCACTGTTTGTAATGAGAAAGGCAGGCCATATCTCTATTGAAACCCAAGTTTATGATGGCAAATTTGCATATGAATTCAAACTCTGTAGCCACAAAGGTTGCAAACAGATGGAACAAAGAAACGCAGGTTGCAGGTTCTTATCCACATGCCACTGCACAGTGCCCCTGGAAACCTCTGGTTTTGATAGACTGTCAGAAGGGGTGGATTGGAAGCAATATTCTTCAAAATTTCACATTGCTACAAAATCCCACCAGGACCCTGGAAATATTCAGGTATCTTCTTTTGTTTATGCTATTGGGAAGCAGGCAGAGCAAATTTTTTGCCTTTACTGAAGACAGTCCCAAGGTGATGATGAAAGGTCCTGACTAGATTTGGTACATAATATATACGTCAGAGAAGTGTTTATGAAAGAATATGTTTTCACTGGGGAATTCAAATAGTAGAGGAAAATAATGAATCCCATAGAAGAACTCTGCATGCACTGGCTGAAAACTGATTTTGGGGGGACTGCAAAGCATGAAAATATCAGACACAGACAGGTTACTGGCAAAAGCCTCTCACAGTAATTACAGCTAAACAGAGATTTAAACCTACCCACAGCTCTACAGATAACAAAGCACTGTGAGCTACTTGAACAGCAGAACAAAAGGCAGGCGCAACATGAGAAAACTAGCCTAGAGATTGTAAAGTGACCCTGTATCAGTTCCAGATGTCTTGTCCTCAGACCCCTGAGGCTATGAGGGACAAGTACCAGGAAAACTACAAAGTATTACAGCCCACATGTGTAAGATGTAAGAAAAATATCATAGTTCAGCAGATTTATATCCATGCAATGTCAATGAAGGCCCCAAGTGTGGATATTTTGCAGCTGTTTTCCCCACTGAGGTAGTCAGGGAGGCCACTCATATTAAAAACAGTCAAGAGCCAACATTTCTGGGCTCTATCACTGGTGATGATTTGGAGAGGGAAACAGAATATTCTAAGATACAACTGCATTGACTCCGATCCCTCAGACCAGCGGTGTCACAGGGCTTGGGGATATGGGGCATAGGCCCTGAATGTGCCAGAGAGTGCCCAGAGCTGCTCTTGCCCTGCTGCACTCCCAGGCACATAACCCAGACTGGAGCAGGGTGGGAAATGTAAATGCCCCCCGGGATGTTCCCTTCCCGGAATCTGGTCCTGTGTGCTTCTGTGACCCACCATTCTCCACTCCTGAACCCTGATTCATTCCACTATACCAGGTGACCACTCCTGAGTCAGTCCACACCAACTTCCATGTGAAATTGGTCCCAGCAGTGGGTGTGTGCTCTCTGGCCACTCAGGAGAAGTTCCCCCAGTGAGCACCCCCAGATACCACACCGGAAACTACCATCCTACAGGGATGGGGACCATTCCCCCAATCACTGTCAGGCTCATGGACTCCAGTTCACCTATTTATCAATGAAGTGAAAATGCCCAGCTTTGCTCATTCACACCCTCTAATGTTGTTTAGATAAAACAAATACTAGTTTATTGATTAGAGTATGATTTTAAATGAGCATATAGCAAATTAATGCACAATCATTTAATAAAGGAGTCAGGAGTAACCACAAGCAAATAAAATGCTAATCTAACAACACCATCCAGGATTACTCTCTATCTTATTCTCCTCATTCTTACCCACAAGAAGAACAACAGAGTCCTGTGGCACTTTTAAAGGCTAAAAAATGTATTTATCGCATGAGCTTTCATGGGAGAAAATCCCACTTCGTCAGATGCTTTGAAGATGGGAAACTTACAGAATGGGAGGAAATTAAATGCAGGGGAGTGTATGACATAGGATCAGGTCAGGCTGTAACAGCAAATCAAAATAGGTGTTAGGATTCAGACATCCATCCTGGCCACTATGGATGTAGAGGCTCTTTAGACAAACATCCCACACAAAGATGGATTACAAGCCATTAGAAGAACTATCCAAGATGATGCCACAGCTAAACTTGTGGCTGAACTTTGTGACTTTGTACTCAACCACAACCATTTCAGATTTGAAGATAATTTATACCTTCAAGTCAGCGGCACTATTATGGTATCCACCTGGCCCCACAATATGCCACATCTTTATGGCCGAATTAGAACAACGCTTCCTCACGTCTCATCCCAAAGCACTTCTACTTTACTTACGCTATATTGATGACATCTTCATAATCTGGACCCACGGTAAGGATGCCATTGAAGATTTCCATAGAGATTTCAACAATTTTCACTCCACAATCAAACTTAGCCTGGAATACTCCACACAGGAGATCCACTTTCTGGAAACTACAGTGCAAATTAGTGATGGGCACATAAAGACCACCCTATACCAAAAACCTACTGATCACTATAGTTACCTACATCCCTTGAGCTTTCATCCAAGACACACCACATGATCCATTGTCCACAGTCAAACCCTCAGATATAAGCACATTTGCTCTGATCCTTTAGACAGACACCTTCAGGATCTCTATCAAGCATTCTTAAAACTACAGTACCCACCCAGAGAAGTGAAGAAACAGACTGCCAGAGCCAGACGGGTACCCAGAAGTCAACTACTACAGGAAAAGCCCAAGAAAAAAAACAAGAGAACGCCATTGGTCACCACCTACAACCCCCAAGTCAGATGTCTTCAACACATCATCAAAGATCTACAGCCTATTCTACAAAATGATCCCTCACTCTCTCACGCCGTGGGAGACAGACCTCTCCTTGCTTACAGACAACCCCACAACCTTAAACGGATACTCACCAGCAACTACAGATCAAACAACAGAAACATATCCCTGCAACAGCCCATGCTGCCAACTTTGCCCTCATATCTACACTGAAGATACCATCACAGGACGAAATCAAGCCACCTATTCCATGAAGGGCTCATTCATCTGCTCATCCACCAATGTGATTTATGACATCATGTGCCGGAAATGCCCCTCTGCCTTATATATTGGACAAACAGGACAGTCTCTGCGCAAAAGAATAAATGCACACAAATCTGACATCAGAAATTGCAACACTAAAAAATCAATAGGGGAACACTTCAGTCTCTCTGCTCACTCCATTGACGACTTGCTAAAAGCTGTGTTGAAACAGATGAATAATAAATCACAGCTTCAAAGAGAAACTGCAGAACTTGAACTTATATGGAAATTTGACTCCGCTGCCTTGGGGTTAAGCACGGACTATGGATTTTTCTCTCATTACAACAGGTGATTTGACCTCATCTTCCTCTATGTGCTATCCTAACACCTATTTTGATTTGCTGTTACAGCCTGACCTGATCCTATGTCAGACACTCCTCTGCATTTAATTTCCTCCTATTCTGTAAATTTCCCATCTTCAAAGCATCTCACGAAGTGGGATTTTCTCCCAAGAAAGCTCATGCGATATATAAATCTGTTAGTCTTTAAAAGTGCCACAGGACTCTGTTGTTTTTCTGCAAATAGACTAAAATGGCGGCTGCCCCTTTGGACCTTACGCACAAGACTGGGTGCTGATGGTGTTCAGCCAGTTTTGGTCTGCCTGGCCATGTGGATAGGTTCAGTCTCCTGGGCTATATCTACACTGGGGAATTTAGGTCGACTTAAATAAGTTGACTTTAATAAGTTGACTTAGAGAGTCCACACAGGACTCCTAAGTCGACTTAAAGTGGGCCTTACTAACTCGACTTAGAGAGTCTATATTAGACTCTCTAAGTCGACTAGTTCAGTCCAGGGAGAGCCAGCCCCGCACGGTGCTGGCTCTCCCCGGGGCAGAAAGCCCCTGAGTGGTCCGGGCAGTGGTTAAAGTATAATTTGATGGGCCCCGGAACTTTCCTAATCCCCGGGGCCCCTTCCCATATTGTCCGGGCTCCCTTCATGCATGTGTGGGCCCCAACCCAGATAGGCATTTGCAACCACTTCTCAGTACCATATGCATCAGTTATCGCTCCATAAACATATTTATAATCTTATATGGTGTTATGTCTATATCAGGGGCTGGCAACCTTTGCTGACCCATGTGCTGGCCCCTCCTCCTCGACCCTCAGCTGGTGCCAACAGCCCATTCATGGAAAGAAGCCACATGGAGGGGCTCCTCTCAGCCGTGAGCCTGGGGACCCCTATCCCAAGTCACCTGGAGTGACTCCTTTTGGCGGCGGCACACCACAGAGAGGTATCCTGGGGCATGGAAATGGCAGGGACCTCCGCACTGGAGCCGGCCCCGAAAGAAGCCACTTGGAGTGTCTTTTGGTAGCAGGAGTGGCAATTTCTGTGGTGCCACAGAGGATGCCGAGTGCAGCTCCAAATGGGCTTGTGTGCCATTGTTGGCACGCGTGCCAGGGGTTGCCTACCCCTGGTCTATATCAATTATTGTCACAAACTAGCAAACACTGCACAACATAATAAGTATTGTGATCTTTGTATTCCTGATATGCACATTTCACTTCATTAAATGCAATGCCAAACTTGGAACACAAAAATTTTAGGTCACTTTTACCAAATTCCGGTGACAGCTCTGTAGTGAAATGTGATGGGTCAAGTGCTTCAACAGCACTGTTTAGACGTTTTTCTGAGTCAGGCAACAATCTAGCATTCATACAGTCCCCTAAGACCTGGTAAAACTGACATTTAGAAATTTCAATTTGCTTGCCAGCAATCACAGACATGTTTACACATACACCTCTAAAGCAACCTGCAGCAATCGCCTCATAAGCCTTTCACTAGAGCTCTGAATCACACCCTCTGTGAACTATAAACACCTGAACTTGTTGACTTATCAACTTATTTGCTGTAGATAATGTTACATCAGATTTTTGCAACCCCAAGAATAGGCCTGCAAGTTCCTTCAGAGCATCAAGCATGAGACCCAAGTTTTTAACAAAAACTGGATTCTCCAGGTTTTTTGCCATGCCAGCAGATTTTGCTTTATCTTTCCCTTCTCATGAAAAATCAGTTGATTTTTTTCAAGAAGTGGCTATGAAAGGCTGCATATGAGCGCCACACAGCTCGTACAGTGCAGCAGCTAGAGGCAACCCAAGGTACATCAAGTACGCGTCCAATCCTAATAAGCGAGACTTCCATATCACTCATACGTTCAGCCAACTCTCTCAAGCACTTCAGCGACTGACTGTAAAGAGCATACAATGAATCCATCCATAAATGATTTAAAGCGATTAGCTTCACTGCAGTATTTGATAGCATCAGCCACAGCCAATTCCAACCAGTGATTAAAACAATGCCAACTTATCAAAGTGGAAATTATGTCTTTAATTTTGCAGCAGCACCAACCTTATTGCCTAACATGACAGAGGCTCCATCTACACCTAAACCAATCCAATTATCCTTGGGAAATTCCTCTGTGAACCCATGTGCTGTCAAACAAATACTACGCCATTAGCATCATTGCTGCCTAATTCAACCAGATCAAGAGAAAATGTAACAGGGCCAGTTTTTGCATCACAAGTTAAGTGCAAGTAAATTACAAGATAAGAAAGTTTACTTAAACTTTTACTCATCAGTAAAACAGAAATTTGATATTGCTGAGAAACGACACTAAAACACAAACTACATAATGTTTCATCTCCACAGATATGTGGTCTAGTATGTCAGCACAAACAACATTGGTATGCAAAACATGACCCATATCAACACCATTTAACTGCTGTAAAGTAATAAGGTCTGGATGGTGAGTGACCACCACCCAAATAAAAGACGTTAGACGCATGCTAACCTAATAACACTATCTAGGGCTATGTCTACACTTGCACTTTTAAGTTGACTTTAATTAAGTCTACTTAGTTAAGTAGACTTAGTGAGTCTACACTTAAAATTAAAGTCGACTTAAAGGGGAATTTACAAAGTCGACCTAGAACGTCCACACTGGACGCCTAGGTCGACTTCTAGGGGCTAGGGAGACCTTGGGCAGGTCCACGGTGGCGGGGGGGGGGGGGAGGAACCCCTTGTGTGCAATGGGGCAAAGGGGGACAGGGACCCTGGCAGGGCATGTGGGCAGGGTGTGATGCTGTCTGGATTTAGGGAAGCATTTATGATATTATTTTCTATCCATATATCCTAAATGCCATAATCCACAGGAGCTATGTCATGTTTGGTATCAATAGAAAGGTAGTAATTTGCTGGGAATGATTATATAGTTTATGTCTAGGAATTGTATTTGGATTAGAAGTTAGTTTAGTTAGGAATTTGGTGTTATATCTGTACTTTAACTTGTGTGAGTTTATGGAAATGTCTGAGAGAGGTGTCTGTGTAAAACCATTGTGTCCTTAATGTTAAGGAATGTGCCAGCTACAATGGTCCCAGGGAGTATCCTGATGAGCCATTAAGGACACAATGATTGTATTCCTTATGTCCTTAATGGCTCATCAGGTAACTCCCTGGGACCATTGTCCTGGCACATTCCTAAATGTATTGTGACTAAAATTAATTGGTTTAAATTTTGATTAGTTAAATTTGAATTGATTTTAATGGAAATTTTAAAAAGGTTTTTAATTAAAATTAATTTTTAAAGTTTTTTTTAAATAAAAGAAAGAAAGAAAGAAAGAAAGAAAGAAAGAAAGAAAGAAAGAAA
>VOCT01094121.1:0-13539 GCA_007922175.1 Pelusios castaneus | reverse complement strand
AAGGAAAGAAAAAGGAAGGCAAAGAAGAGAAGGAAGAGAGAAAGAAAAAAGAAGGAAGAGAAAGAAAGAAGGAAGACAAAGAAGGAAAGAAAAAGGAAGACAAAGAAAGAAAGAGAAGCGGAGGCCGCTGGCTGGTGGGACCCGACTGGGGCCCCAGGAGGCCGCCGGCGGGGCTGAGCAGACTCCAGCTCCGGAGGCTGATCCCGGCCCCGGGCCGGGAAGTCGAGGCGGCCGGCGGGTAAGAGCCCAGGAGCCCGCCCCAGCTGCGGCCACTCCGCTGCCCTGGCCGCGTGGGGCAGGCAGGCAGGCAGGCCCGCGCACCTGCCCCGGCCCTGAGCCTGCCTGCTCTGCCCTGGGGGCGGGGAGGGCCAGCCCAGAGGCCGGGCGCTGGCCGGGTCTGCCGCGGCAAAGCCGCAGCCGCGGGCATTTGGAGGGAGTGGCGCGGGCTGCCGGGGGTTCCTCAGTGCTGCGCAGGGGACCCGCGCAGCTTAGAGGGAACATAGGCCTGGAGCCGCGGCAGGCGGCTCTTGTGGCCCCAGCCCTCAGGCCATGCTGGGGGGCGGCTCCAGCAGGGGGAGCCTGTGCAGTGCTGCTGCCACTCAGGATTGGCATGCTGGGGGTTGTGTGCCGGGGGTTGCTGACCCCTGTTAGGGAAGCAGGCGACCGACCCTGACGGGACCCCTTATGACTCGGGGCCCTAAGCGGCCGCCTGCCTCGCCTACCCCAAAAGCCGCCTCTGGCATTGGGTCTAGGGAGAGAAGCGGGAGCTGGAGGAAGAGTGCTGGTGTGGGGGGGGAAGGGAGGGGAAGGGATCCTGGGCCTGTACCCTGAATCTCTCTAATCTACAGAGTAGCACCCCTGGCTCAGACAGAGACAGACACCTTCAGAATCTCTATCAAGCATTCATAAAACTACAGTACCCACCTGAGGAAGTGAGGAAACAGACTGACGGAGCCAGACAGGTACCCAGAAATCACCTATTACAGGACATGCCCAAGAAGGAAAAGAACAGAACACCACTGGTCACTGCTTACAGCCCCCAAGTTCGACCTCTACAGCATATCATCAAGGATCTACAGCCTGTCCTAGAACAATGGTTTTCAAACTTTTTTTCTTGGGACACAGTTGAAAAATATCATTCATGCCTGTGACCCAACAATTACACTTTTGAGCCACGCATTCCAGTCTTTTGGCGGCTGCAGCAGGGGGCACGGGGACCCAATACCTGAGGGTCTGTGACCCAGTACTAAGTCCTGACCCATGGTTTGAAAACCACTGTCCTCACTCTTTCAAGCCTTAGGAAGCAGACCTCGCCTCACTTACAGACAGCCCCTCAACCTTGAGTAGATACGTCCCAGCAACTATAGACCAGACAACAGAAACACTAAGGCAGGCACCTACCCCTGCAACAAACCCCATTGCCAACTTTGCCCACATAGCTACTCAAATGACACCATCACAGGACCTAATCCAGCCAGCTACTCCATCAAGGGTTCATTCACCTGCTCATCCACCAATGTGATATATGCCATCATGCGCCAGCAATGCTCCTCCGCCTTATACATCAGACAAACTGGACTGTCTCTGCAGCAAAGAATAAATGGACACAAAGAAGATATCAGGAATAGTAATATTCAAAAACCAGTAGGGAACACGTCAACCTCCCTGCACACTCTGTGAAAGACATGTCAGTTCTTCTGACCCCAAAAGGCCAGCCACATTACCAGAATAATATAAGTCTGGGTCTAACACAAAATGCTACACTGCCAGCCAATCCTTTAGTAACTATGACTAAAGGTTTAGTATTCAAGGAAAGAAACAAACTGAGAAATGTTAAAGGATTAAAGCAAATCACATAATACACTGATTAAAAGTCTGTGTAAATCAAGTCCTTGGTAGAATTTGGAGTTTGCAGGCTTGTGTAGGTCCTCTGGTGTACACCCAGTACCTGGATAGGTCTCAGTCCTTTGTTCAAAGCTTCATTTGCAGATGAATAGATCTAGAGGTAGATGTTGGCTGAAGGCTGTATAGACAAAATGGAGGTGGGTTCAGCTACTTTTATATGTCCTTTCTTATTCTACGCTGAAACAAAATGGAAACCAGAGTCACATGGACAAGTCCTGGTGATCATCAGGTCTCTCCCTAGATCCACTGTATCTGTGAGCTTCCTTAATGGGTCATTAAGGAGACAATGGCTGCAGACAGCCTGTCTGGGGTGTTTTCCAGAAACATATCACAAGTTGAAATTGAGGATATACCAAACATATCCATAACATTTAATGCAGATATGCCATCTGTACATCAACAATATAATTATTCTTAGCAAACTATAATCTTTCTGTTGGTACCCAACATGGCATATTTCATATGGATTATTGCAATTCTTGACATATGGAAGCTAAATAATATCATACATGGTCCCCTAAATACAGACAGCATCACAGTCACTTTATGACCCTTTAGTGTGTTTTTTTCATACCTCCCTTTGCATCTTTGCTCCCCCCTAGGTTGCTTGACCGTGCTCTGGTATCTGTCTTGAAAAGAAGTCAAAGCTATGCTTTATTTGTACATTTATACATTAAATCTCTACTACACCGGAAACATTTTAAATACATCAGTTATCTGTTTTCACAGTAATAAAAAGCCCATGGTAGGCAAGAGTAACACACAGTGTCTCTGTTCTTTCTTTACATGTGTATCTTGAAGACATTAGCTTTCAAGCAGGCGAGCAGCCCAAAATGCTATACACAGGCCTTAATCTAACTTTTATATTACCATCCCCAACATCATTGTTGCTACCCCTGTTCTACAGTTGCAACAAATCTTATACCAATACATCATGTAAGGTGTCAATGGAAGAGTTCTGATTGGGTAATGACTATCATGTTTTTATACATGCATCATCTTTGTATCGCAGGTTATGAATATTGACTGTGTGCCTGTATTTTAAATGCATTGCTTCTGGAGTATTGCCCACAAGGCCATTTACATCCAGCATAGCTGGCCATTATGAATGGACTGCTCAGCCTGATGGCCCATCAAAGACAGGTAACTCTCCCAAAGGGCTACCCCACCCAGTGAGCTACAGCCCAGATGTAGACAATGGCTGCCCGGTGAGTCAGCATGCCATGTGTGACGCTGTCCGGATTTAGGGAACCATTTATGATATTATTTTGTATTAATATTTTATAATTGTTATAATCCATAGGAACTATGCCATGTTTGGTGTCAATAGAAAGGTAATAAACTGTGGGGAATGATTATATAGTTTATGTGTAGGATTCGTATTCATTTTAGAAATTAGGTATATGATTGTTATATTTTAATTGGTGTGAGTCTGGGGAAATTCCCCCAGACTGAATGTCTACCCAGCCATTGTCCCTTTAATGGCCCATTAAGGAAGCTCCCCAGTATAATGGGCTGAAGAAGAAAACCTGTTGAGCCACTAGGACTTGAACATATGACTCAACTCCAATTTGATTGGAAAGAACTGCACACAGCATGGAGAAGGCCAGAGGTGATAAAAGGCAGCAGCCCCGACTCCATCTTGCTCTCAAGTCCCCAGTCTACAGCCAACACCCATCTCTGGAACTATTCCTCTGAAACTGAACAAAGGATTGAGGCCCACCCGGGTGCTGGGTATTTACCAGAGGAACAAGCCTGCAAACTCCAGAAGAACAAGCCTGCAAACTGCTTTTCATGAACTTTAAATCATTTGTATGTATGTGATTCGTTTTGACCCTTTAACATATCTCATATTTTGCTTCTTTTCTTCTTATATTAAACCTTTAGTTGTAGTTGCTAAAGGATTGGCTACCAGTGTGGTATTTTGGGTAAGATCCAAACCTATATTGTTCTGTGTGCTGTGGCTGGCCCTTTGGGGTCAGGAGAACCTATATCTTTAAGGGACCGTGCGGCTAGGTGGGAGCCAGAGGAGCTGGAGTGCAATAAAGGGGGCTGTTTCTATTTTGGGCAGATTTCTTGGTACCCAGTGTGGGGAACCAGAAGCCTGGTTGTGACTGATAGGGAGACTGGTTTAGTACCACCCATCAGTGTGTGGGGAGTTTGGCTCCCGGTTTTGCAGTTTGACCTGATTTTGGCACGTCCAGGAGGGTATCCCAGGAGGCCCCGGTCACACCATGGAAGGACATAGGCATGCTCATGTGATCCTGGGTTCCTTCCATGCCCAGCTGTTGAGAGAGTTTAGACTCTCTGGGTGCATCTATGCTTAGAAATTAAGTAAATTTAAGGAGGCTTAAACTGACCTAATTCACTCCATGTCTATACTGGACTTTCCTTAATTTGACTTAAGCTGCTCCTTAAGTCGAATTAAGGAAGTTAGTTTGAATTAATAACACCTTGTTTTAATTTGAACTAGCGCTTAAGTCCACTTCATTAAGTTGACTTAAGCCAATGGAAACATGGAGTAATGCCTAGCTGGACCTTTTTAAGTCGACTTAAAACGTTAAGTCGACTTAAAACGTTAAGTCGACTTAATAAGGCCAAAAAGCGCCCACGTCTATACTTGAAAAGTTAAGTTGACTTAATAAGGTCCACTTTAAGTCAACTTAAAGTCGACCTTATTAAGTCGACTTCATAAAGTTGACCTAACTTTTCAAGTGTAGACATAGCCACTGACGGTAAGGTCAGAAGGGACCAGTATGATCATCTAGTCTGGCCTCTTGCACAATGCAGGCCACAAAACCTCACCCACCCACTCCTGCAATAAGCCTCTAACCTATGAATGAGTTATTAAAGTCCTCAAATCATGATTTAAAGATTTTAAGATACATAGAATCCTTGGCCTTCAGGCTGTTCAAATATGATGTTCTCCTCTCAGAATCTGGTCTGGTGTGCTGCTGTACCTCCCTGATCATTCTCTCCTGGACTCTGACTTACCCCGCTTTGCTAAGAGGACCCCAGTCCTGGGTCAGTCTACACCAGCAGCCTGCATGTTTCCAGTCCTAGACAGTGGAAGTGTGCTCACTAGCCACTCAGGGGGAGGGGGTGGTCTCCCAGCAAGCACCTCCACTCCTCAATGCCACACTGGGAACTTCTGTCCTGCAGGGATCAAGACCCTTCCCAGAACACTGTAGGCTCATCTGTTCCAGTTCACCAGTTTAACAAAGAAAGTGAAAAGCAACCAGCCCTTGCACCTTCACACTCTCTAGAATCCACACAGCTTTAAATAAAGCAAACACTAGTTTATTGATTAAAACATGATTTTAAGTGAGTATATAACAAATCAATGCACAATCAATTATTAACCCATTAGGAGTTAACCACTACCAAACAAAAGGAAACACATTCTAATCTAAAGTTTACTGTTGCAGTCCATTCCAATCTTTCTCACATGGTTGGCTGATGATGGTTTTACAGCCAGTCTCTGCCTTTTTCTAGGCAGGGCACAGTCCTGAGTTATAGATGGAGAGTCTCTGACAAAAAAGCCTCTAACTCTTCAAAGTGTGATTCTTCTCCTCCTTGAGGGCCGGTGATTCCCTTTGTTCAGAAAGGGCTGGTGATCTCCCCCTCTCTCTCCAAGGTGCTACAGACATTTAGCCAATCCATTGTCATGCCTATTTTCTCTGGATGTGTGTTTGCAGCCCTGAATGTTTACATGCTCCTGGGAGACAGCTCTAATTGTCACCCCATCCCTGAGCCATATGAATCCCATGGGGACATGTTTCACATCTGTACGCATACATGATGCTGCAGGAAACATGCTGCCATAACAATAATGTAGAGTATGTCATGAGCATTCAAAAGAAATCCCTTGCATGGCATATTTGGTGTCAAACCATACAATTACATTGCAAAAGTGAACAGAAAAGTTACACAGTTCATATCCTGGGGGGGGAGTTTGCATCCTGTGACGCCAAGTCACTACTCAACATGGCAGGGCACGTCAATCAGACCAGCCATGTCAGGACTCAGGGTTTGCTAAGATTTGACGCTTACCTGAGGCCCGAATCAAAGGATTAATACATTGATTAGGTACATCCACATTTATAACTGCACATGATTTAATTTAAAGAAATTGACAAACCCCCTTGGAGTACAAATCTAGAGAGAAAAAAAAGCATTTGCTACATCACAGGGGTTAAACCAGTTTACAATGCCCTTTGGTCTGCTTGACACGGCGGCTACTTTTTCAAGGTTAATGGATCAAATACTTAGTCCCCATGTGCACTATCACGCAGCCTGCTTAGAAGAGCATGTAATTTATGGTTCAGACTGGGACAGCCTTCTTGAGCTTTTGGAAAAAGTAGGGAGCCATAGCAGATTTAACCATGAATCCTGACAAATGGGTCCTTACTGGGCTTGAAACTCAGTGTTTTGGGAAGGTGCTAGGTGATGAGTTTGAAACCCAGGAGTGACAAAAGTCCCTACTGAAGAGGGATATTCAGTCATTTTGAGGGTTCCTGTGATACCAGTGGAGATGTATACCAAATTATTCCCCACTCACCGATTTAATGAAAGTAGGAAGGAAAGGAAAAATGTAATGGATCGAACAGCGTAATAAGGGCTCTGGGACAACTAGAGAATAAAATCTGTACCAAGGAGGCCTGTTTTCAGAAAACATTTACAGTGCAAAGACTAATGCTCAGTGTGCTAGAATGATGTGTATACTACTGAGTCCTTATCTAGACAGATAAACAGAGAATCTCTTAGCACTAATGCAGCCCACACTGGAGAAAGAGATTTAATGGCAGGTTAGTAACACCAGCTCCCCAGATGGCTTCAGCCATGCAAAGAAGCGTACTCTTCTGCAATCATGCTGAGGTTTTGCCTCCCTAGCTCTGTTGCTCAGACATGTGGTTTTCCCATTCCCAGAATGACACAGCTGTGCCAATATAAGTTTTAAGTGGGAGCATCGCTAGCAGTTTTATATCTTGGATCTCTTGTTTCCCAGACATACCTGGTATGCTACCATGGCTTATGTCATTAAATAAAATTGTGAGGGTCCTGTTTGTTTAGAGTTTACACCCACACTACATTTCCTGCTCCCAATTTAACCACCTAGGTGCTGGGTTTCCCATCCAATACACCCTGAAACCCAGCCTCCTCTCTCTACCCTCTCCTTTTCCCCTAGCACCCTGTGAAATTCCCTCTTCCATCCCCGCTGCAGCAATCCCTTTTGAACTAGCTCAGAGTACTGGGGCAGGTTCATCACTAGAGGGAGATGGCAGCATTTGTTAGCAGTCATTCAGTGATTTTTTTTCTGTCCTGCATTTGGCAAAAAGTGGTTGGTTGTTGGCACTTCTCACACCACGTCCTGGTGAGGGGATACTTCCCCCCTCGCAAGCACAGCGTCTGGGCGTGGAAAAGAAAGGTCTAATGAAAGGGGGAAGTGACCCAGCCTTCACTTGGGAAAATGCTGCAAGCAGGGTTCACGTGCATAAAACCATGAGCAAAACCCCACCCGAGTACTTCGGGTCATGTCATTTGGTCTCAGGCTCTTAAGTCCAAAACTAAAAGTTCATTTAACGTGCCCCTTTCCACTGCAGTGGTCAGTGAAGAGCCAGAGTTCAAAGGTGCAGCCGTGGGAGGTGGGGAAATGCACCTTGCTTGCTCCACTGGCCATTCCGATTGGCCATTCTGTGGCCCTGCACCTAGTGGGGAGTCCTGAGGCCCCCCACTTAACACAGCTCTGTGATTTCATCTGTTAGTGGGGGAGCTGACGGGAGGCACAGACTGGGAAGATTCTTTCATTAGAGACACTGTCCCAAAACAGGTTTAATGCTTAGAGCTAGTTAGCAGGGACTTTAGCGCTACTGATCTGCAACAAAAGACTCTCACTTGAGTGTTAACCACCTCTGTCATTACACAGTGAAGAAAGAAAAGGGCAGATGGTGTCTGGGATCCTTAGGCAGACCCCACACCTTGAGGTACAAGTACTTGTCAAGTCCACGGGGCTTTGGCACCTCAGTTCCTTGCGTAGTGAGCGCAGTTCGGTTGAGAGTGTATACCAAGCACAGTTCTGCCCTGCTGGGTTCAAACAGCAAGATAACCACTCTTTATTACCCCGGCCCCAATAACAAAGTGACTTGATCTGACACTAGCCAAAAGGGATCATTTGGGCAAAGCAGTCCCATCATGCTGGGCACGGAGGCAGGGCTTGTGTGTGTGTGCAAGCCAGGTGGCTCCCAATGTTCTCTTCCCCAGCTAATCACTAGGGCTACGTCTACACTAGAAAAGTTAAGTCGACTTTAAATCAACTTAAAGTCGACCTTATGAAGTCGATAACTTTTCTAGTGTAGACATAGCCCCTTTTCGATCTGATTAAGTCGACTTAACACTTTAATCAACTTAATAAGGTCGATTAAGGTGCTAAACCCCGTCCACATTGGCTTAAGTTGACCTAATAAGGTCGACTTAAGCATTAAGTCGACCTAAAACAAAGTGTTATTAAGTCAACTTAATTTTTCCTTAAGTCGACTTAGGGAAAGCCCAGTGTGGATGTGGAGTAGTTTAGGTCGACTTAAGCCTCCTTAAGTTGACCTAACTTGTAAGTGTAGACGCACCCCAGATGTCAGGGGACAATCATTCAGAAGGTCCCTAGCCATCAGTGTGTTTGAGGGGCAAAGTATGCAGATGAAGCTTGATCAGTTTCACTCAACTTTAACCTGAGAGTCCAAAAAAGCTGGCCAAGGAGATCTTGGGCCTACAGATATTAATTATTAATAAATCTTGGAATATTGGAGAAATTTGATTGGAAGAATGCTGATTTTGTGCCATTATTCAAAAAAAAAGTCAAGTAGAATAACCTGGACTAATGATAGGCTAGTTAGCCTGACATCAGTCCTAGGCAAAGTAATGGAAAAGCTATTTTGGGATTCGATCAGTAAAATCAACATGGTGTTGTGGTGTGGCACAAATCAACATGTGGTGTGGTGTGGCGTGGCAAATAAGCCTCGTCAAACACACTGGAGTTAACTCCTTGATGACATTATACGTTAGTTGATAAAGTTAACTGCACAGAGGTGACAGACTTAGTCTTTCATAACTATACAATAGCAGAGTGCAAGTTAAATAGATTAAGTCTGGGTTAGCTGACAAATATCAGTGTGGAAGTGGCATTAAATGGGGCTGTTTCCAGTAGATTTTTCATGGATTGTTTCTAGGCCTGACGCTCTTCAGGATCTTTATCAGTGACCCGGCGACAAATAGCAAATTGGTCGATGGCCCAGAGATTGGCAGAGGGACAGAGACTGATGAAGCCAGGACAGTCAGGGGTGAAACAAGGGTCCTGAGGCCCAGGACAGCCCACTTTTGTGGGGACACTCCCCCACTGCAGCAGTACCCAGCGGGGGGGGGGGGGGGGGGGGGGGGGCGGGACAGGGCTTGGGTGTGCAGGTACTGGGGCCTGCAGACCAGCCAGTCACAGGGGCAGGGCGGGCTGGAGCCTGGCGCTGAGCGGGTCCGGCTGGCACTGGAGGCAGAGGGGGAAAGGGCTGGGACCTGGAGGCCAGCCAGGTGCAGGCTGGTGGTCTGTGCTGGTGGGGTCCAGGCAGCATAGCAGGCCCAGGGCCCATAGACAGGCCTGCCACAAGGCAGGGCAGGCCAGAATTTGGCGCTAGGACTGGCTGGCACTGGGGGGGGAGGGCCTGGCCAGTGAGGGGGGAGGAGGAAAGGGCCTCAGACCAGCCACGTGGTGCAGCAGGGTTGGGGCCCGGCAGACTGGCCAGCCCCACATGTGCCATGGTGCCAGATTTATTGTTGCAGGGACTCGAGGCAGCAGGGCCCCTTAAGCCCATGACCCAGGACTGTAGCTGCTAACGTGTTCGTTAATTCAGCCCTGAAGGCAGTCCGATAGAGTGATCTAGATTGCTTGGGAAAGGGTCCCTTTCAAACTGAAGGCATTTTAGTACAGCCAAATGCCAGCCAGGCATGCAAAATGGGGCTGTGCTCTGGAAGGCTGGGGCTCTGGAAAGGATTTAGAGCTCAGAGCCGACAAACCATTAAAGACAAGATCCCAGTGCAATGCTGGAAGCTAATGTGCTCCAGAGGCGTTTCTCAAGGGGTAGCAAGGAGGAGCAGAAAGATGGTTTTCCCGCAGTCTACTGCCTTGGGGAGCCCAGTGCTGAGGCCCATGTCTAGCTCTGGTTGAGACGGATTACGGCATGGGCCTTTGGCACCCTCCATCCTGCCAGGCTCCACATGTCTGCCCTGTCCCATCCCTGGACTAGCTGCTCCATTCCTGGGGGCGAGGTGGGCCAGCATGCGGTCGCTCTGATCTGGGGATGAGCAACTGGCATGCTGCATATGGCCTCTGGCGTAGCCTTCCAGGGCACCTGCCCTGGAGAGCCACACCAGAAGCCATACCATGTGCCAGGCAGCCCCGTGACACCCAGGGGCAGACCACGACCAGATGCAGCAGGGGGCTGGGGACCCTGGAGGGGAGCCTCCATCGGGGGGGTGAGGGCCCCAAGTCCCCTTAATCCACCTCTCTCTCTGGTGCCCGTGTTTTTAAAAGGATATGGAAAATGTGTCACAGGTGCAGAGAAAAAGTCACAAAACTGGTTCAAGGGCTGGATAAACACCTGATATAGAGATCTGTGCAGCTAATTGCAGAGAAGATAATGGTTACAGGACCTAAGTACCTACATGTGGAGAAAATCCTAGGACCAGAAGAGCTTGTTAGCATAGCAGAGAAATGCCAAATGAGAACCAAAAGCCCTGGAAACCATTAGAGTCAGCCGCCCCCCCAGTGTCAGTCCTCCCTCTGAAGCCCCCTCCACCCATCTCCAAGCAGCCAGGGTCTAGGACTGGGGTGCAGGGCGACAGATGCTTCCACATCACCACCTGGGAATCAACTGGAGCACGGTCCAACACCTGGAGGCTCAGGCCAACCCTCCCAAGGAACCCACATGACACAGTTCTGCAGCCACCTGATCCCCACCCATGAGGCAGCTGTCTGAGTAACAACGCAGACTTTAGCTTGCTAAAGATCTGCCCCACCTTGCCTTCCCCATGCCTATGCCCTGGCCTGGGCATCTGTCTCCTTAGTCGCTATTCGAGCTCAGCCTCGGGCATGCTGTGAAGCTGGCTGCCTACCTATTGCCCAGCCATTCCATCATGTAACTGAAGCCAGTACCGTACACCTGACACCATCTGGATCCAGGGTGGGTCATGGAACCAGCACAACCAGCGTGGCAAGGACGGCTGATTGTCCGCTCTCCCTAGGCAGAAAGGCTTCCATCTTCCTCGGCCTTTCTGCAGCATTTGACCAAGAGAGCCTATGGTCTTGCCCGGGAGAGGGGTCAGGGATCCAGAGGACTGTGCTAAGGGTTTTACTCCTCCTGGAAGGGACACAGGCAACAAGCCATGATGGGAAGCTACATCGCCACATCCAGGCCCCTTGCTCACAGAATCCCAGGTCCTAGTCTACATCTCTGTGCAGGGAGGCGGTCAGGGGATGTGGGCGGAAGGGGCAGCACACAGCACTCTGTACACTTCCCCACTCAGGTTGAGACTGAGATGGCCGCACACTTGGCCAAGATCAGCTCCAGGACAAAGGGCAGCCGGCCTGAGTGAGCAGGTTGGCAGCAGAGAGCTCAGTGACGTTTGTTGCTGTGGTGCATCCTTTGATCACAGATCGCACCCATGATTGCCCTTGGCACTGCTCTAGAATTCCCCACCAAGACTGCCTCCCTCACTGTCTGACTCCATCCCACCCTGGTGGACGGCAACCCGGCCTCAGTCATTCCCATCTGTGCTGCTGCTCAGCTGGACACAGCAACGCCCTCAGGGATGGGGCTTGTGCAGAAAGCTGCCATGTCCTCTCTGCAGCAGCTGCAAGCGCATTGTACCTGTCCTGCGCACCCTACACTGCCTTCCCGGGAAGCAGGGAACCAGGCCAAGAGCTCAGTCCTGGTCCCCAGAGCCCGAGTCCCCAGATCCAACAGAAGCTAAATCTCCAGGATGAGACACTGGCTGACAGCTGCACTCCCTCACTCCCCCTCCTAGAGAGACTCTTCCAGCTCCTGTGTGTGGGAGCAGAGGATCTGCAGTGAACCCGCCTGCGATTTCTCCTGAGATTTAATCTCATCTGCTCTACTGTACTGTGAACCCACCACCTCTCATCCTGCCCTCTGCTGCAAGAAAGCACCATTTATCACCATCTTTTTTACGGCAGCCTTTCAAGCATATCCCCTCTCAGCCTCCGCTTTGCCAAATTAAACACACTTTAACCTTTGCTCATGTGGCCTTAATTCCATCCATCCCTTCGATCATCTTTGACAGTCACCTCTGGATCCTTGCCAGTTTCTCTACATCCGTTCTATGCAACTTGATGACTAAAACTGAACCTAGTTCTCTAGCTGAGGCCTAACCAGGGCCTGGTAGAATGGAGCCATCATCACCTCCCGTGACTTGCCTACCATGTCTCTGTTAATGCAAACCAAACTTGCATTTGTTTTTTTTTTTGCATCAGCATCACACGGCTGACTCAGTTGAGGTTCCGATCCACCACAACTCCTAGCCGAGATCCTTCTCAGCAGTGCTGCTGCCAAACCAGTTACACCTATCCTGCATTTCAAGGGCATAACCAGGCCCTGGTTTCTGGCCGGGCCCCTGAATTTGCAGGGTGGGCCCAGCCAAATGCAGCTTCCAGTCATCTGACCGGAAGTTGCCCCAAGACGCTCCAATAGCTAAGGAACAAGTGGAGCTGTGGGAGGAGGGGAGGTAGCGTCATGAGGCCCACCCACAGCAACGGTTCAAACTTCACCACCACAGCTGCAAGGCCGGCCAGCAGCTGGCAGCTGCAAGCAGAACAGAAGTGACAGCCTCTGCTTTGCTTGTGACCACGTCCACCCGGCTGCTGTCCAGCCCTGCAGCCACAGCAGTGAAGTTTGCACTACTGCTGTGGGGGGCAGGCCTCAGGTCCAAGTGAGTGGGCCCCAGCCCACCCAGGCCCACCACTGGCTACACTCCCACTGCATTTGGTTTGTCTTCACTGATTGAGCACCTTACATTTGTCTTTGCTGAATTTCATTTTGTTGTCTGGAGCTCAGCTCTCCAACTTGTAAAGATCTCTCTGAATCTTAGCTCTGTCCTCCGAAGTGTTGGCAACCCCCTGTCTTTGTGTCCTCTGCAAACAGGGGTGTTGCTATATAGAAAAGAGATTAAGAGCACAGGCTTCTGATCTCTTCCCCCTCCTTTTCCCAGCCCCAGAGCTCTTACTCTGGCCCTAGCACCCGAACTTTTCCCCCAATTCCCCCAGCCCTGCTAACCAAGCCCTCGAGGCCCTTCCCCTAGCCCCACAGCCCTGCACATTGAGCTTCTGGCCCCTCCAGCCCCTTCACCTGCCCCACCAGCCCCTCACACCTCACCCTAGCCTCATGCAACTTTTCCTGCTCCCCCAGCCCCACGCAACTTCTCCTGCTCCCCCGGCCCCACATACTTCATCCCTGGCCCCACTCATCTTGCCCTCTCCCACCAGCCCTGCACACCTCTCCCCAAACCCCAAACCCAGCCCACCCCAGGACCAGCACACCTCAACCCCAGCTCGATGCAACTTCTCCTGCCTCCCTGTCC
>VOCT01094120.1:0-13537 GCA_007922175.1 Pelusios castaneus | reverse complement strand
AAGGAAAGAAAAAGGAAGGCAAAGAAGAGAAGGAAGAGAGAAAGAAAAAAGAAGGAAGAGAAAGAAAGAAGGAAGACAAAGAAGGAAAGAAAAAGGAAGACAAAGAAAGAAAGAGAAGCGGAGGCCGCTGGCTGGTGGGACCCGACTGGGGCCCCAGGAGGCCGCCGGCGGGGCTGAGCAGACTCCAGCTCCGGAGGCTGATCCCGGCCCCGGGCCGGGAAGTCGAGGCGGCCGGCGGGTAAGAGCCCAGGAGCCCGCCCCAGCTGCGGCCACTCCGCTGCCCTGGCCGCGTGGGGCAGGCAGGCAGGCAGGCCCGCGCACCTGCCCCGGCCCTGAGCCTGCCTGCTCTGCCCTGGGGGCGGGGAGGGCCAGCCCAGAGGCCGGGCGCTGGCCGGGTCTGCCGCGGCAAAGCCGCAGCCGCGGGCATTTGGAGGGAGTGGCGCGGGCTGCCGGGGGTTCCTCAGTGCTGCGCAGGGGACCCGCGCAGCTTAGAGGGAACATAGGCCTGGAGCCGCGGCAGGCGGCTCTTGTGGCCCCAGCCCTCAGGCCATGCTGGGGGGCGGCTCCAGCAGGGGGAGCCTGTGCAGTGCTGCTGCCACTCAGGATTGGCATGCTGGGGGTTGTGTGCCGGGGGTTGCTGACCCCTGTTAGGGAAGCAGGCGACCGACCCTGACGGGACCCCTTATGACTCGGGGCCCTAAGCGGCCGCCTGCCTCGCCTACCCCAAAAGCCGCCTCTGGCATTGGGTCTAGGGAGAGAAGCGGGAGCTGGAGGAAGAGTGCTGGTGTGGGGGGGGAAGGGAGGGGAAGGGATCCTGGGCCTGTACCCTGAATCTCTCTAATCTACAGAGTAGCACCCCTGGCTCAGACAGAGACAGACACCTTCAGAATCTCTATCAAGCATTCATAAAACTACAGTACCCACCTGAGGAAGTGAGGAAACAGACTGACGGAGCCAGACAGGTACCCAGAAATCACCTATTACAGGACATGCCCAAGAAGGAAAAGAACAGAACACCACTGGTCACTGCTTACAGCCCCCAAGTTCGACCTCTACAGCATATCATCAAGGATCTACAGCCTGTCCTAGAACAATGGTTTTCAAACTTTTTTTCTTGGGACACAGTTGAAAAATATCATTCATGCCTGTGACCCAACAATTACACTTTTGAGCCACGCATTCCAGTCTTTTGGCGGCTGCAGCAGGGGGCACGGGGACCCAATACCTGAGGGTCTGTGACCCAGTACTAAGTCCTGACCCATGGTTTGAAAACCACTGTCCTCACTCTTTCAAGCCTTAGGAAGCAGACCTCGCCTCACTTACAGACAGCCCCTCAACCTTGAGTAGATACGTCCCAGCAACTATAGACCAGACAACAGAAACACTAAGGCAGGCACCTACCCCTGCAACAAACCCCATTGCCAACTTTGCCCACATAGCTACTCAAATGACACCATCACAGGACCTAATCCAGCCAGCTACTCCATCAAGGGTTCATTCACCTGCTCATCCACCAATGTGATATATGCCATCATGCGCCAGCAATGCTCCTCCGCCTTATACATCAGACAAACTGGACTGTCTCTGCAGCAAAGAATAAATGGACACAAAGAAGATATCAGGAATAGTAATATTCAAAAACCAGTAGGGAACACGTCAACCTCCCTGCACACTCTGTGAAAGACATGTCAGTTCTTCTGACCCCAAAAGGCCAGCCACATTACCAGAATAATATAAGTCTGGGTCTAACACAAAATGCTACACTGCCAGCCAATCCTTTAGTAACTATGACTAAAGGTTTAGTATTCAAGGAAAGAAACAAACTGAGAAATGTTAAAGGATTAAAGCAAATCACATAATACACTGATTAAAAGTCTGTGTAAATCAAGTCCTTGGTAGAATTTGGAGTTTGCAGGCTTGTGTAGGTCCTCTGGTGTACACCCAGTACCTGGATAGGTCTCAGTCCTTTGTTCAAAGCTTCATTTGCAGATGAATAGATCTAGAGGTAGATGTTGGCTGAAGGCTGTATAGACAAAATGGAGGTGGGTTCAGCTACTTTTATATGTCCTTTCTTATTCTACGCTGAAACAAAATGGAAACCAGAGTCACATGGACAAGTCCTGGTGATCATCAGGTCTCTCCCTAGATCCACTGTATCTGTGAGCTTCCTTAATGGGTCATTAAGGAGACAATGGCTGCAGACAGCCTGTCTGGGGTGTTTTCCAGAAACATATCACAAGTTGAAATTGAGGATATACCAAACATATCCATAACATTTAATGCAGATATGCCATCTGTACATCAACAATATAATTATTCTTAGCAAACTATAATCTTTCTGTTGGTACCCAACATGGCATATTTCATATGGATTATTGCAATTCTTGACATATGGAAGCTAAATAATATCATACATGGTCCCCTAAATACAGACAGCATCACAGTCACTTTATGACCCTTTAGTGTGTTTTTTTCATACCTCCCTTTGCATCTTTGCTCCCCCCTAGGTTGCTTGACCGTGCTCTGGTATCTGTCTTGAAAAGAAGTCAAAGCTATGCTTTATTTGTACATTTATACATTAAATCTCTACTACACCGGAAACATTTTAAATACATCAGTTATCTGTTTTCACAGTAATAAAAAGCCCATGGTAGGCAAGAGTAACACACAGTGTCTCTGTTCTTTCTTTACATGTGTATCTTGAAGACATTAGCTTTCAAGCAGGCGAGCAGCCCAAAATGCTATACACAGGCCTTAATCTAACTTTTATATTACCATCCCCAACATCATTGTTGCTACCCCTGTTCTACAGTTGCAACAAATCTTATACCAATACATCATGTAAGGTGTCAATGGAAGAGTTCTGATTGGGTAATGACTATCATGTTTTTATACATGCATCATCTTTGTATCGCAGGTTATGAATATTGACTGTGTGCCTGTATTTTAAATGCATTGCTTCTGGAGTATTGCCCACAAGGCCATTTACATCCAGCATAGCTGGCCATTATGAATGGACTGCTCAGCCTGATGGCCCATCAAAGACAGGTAACTCTCCCAAAGGGCTACCCCACCCAGTGAGCTACAGCCCAGATGTAGACAATGGCTGCCCGGTGAGTCAGCATGCCATGTGTGACGCTGTCCGGATTTAGGGAACCATTTATGATATTATTTTGTATTAATATTTTATAATTGTTATAATCCATAGGAACTATGCCATGTTTGGTGTCAATAGAAAGGTAATAAACTGTGGGGAATGATTATATAGTTTATGTGTAGGATTCGTATTCATTTTAGAAATTAGGTATATGATTGTTATATTTTAATTGGTGTGAGTCTGGGGAAATTCCCCCAGACTGAATGTCTACCCAGCCATTGTCCCTTTAATGGCCCATTAAGGAAGCTCCCCAGTATAATGGGCTGAAGAAGAAAACCTGTTGAGCCACTAGGACTTGAACATATGACTCAACTCCAATTTGATTGGAAAGAACTGCACACAGCATGGAGAAGGCCAGAGGTGATAAAAGGCAGCAGCCCCGACTCCATCTTGCTCTCAAGTCCCCAGTCTACAGCCAACACCCATCTCTGGAACTATTCCTCTGAAACTGAACAAAGGATTGAGGCCCACCCGGGTGCTGGGTATTTACCAGAGGAACAAGCCTGCAAACTCCAGAAGAACAAGCCTGCAAACTGCTTTTCATGAACTTTAAATCATTTGTATGTATGTGATTCGTTTTGACCCTTTAACATATCTCATATTTTGCTTCTTTTCTTCTTATATTAAACCTTTAGTTGTAGTTGCTAAAGGATTGGCTACCAGTGTGGTATTTTGGGTAAGATCCAAACCTATATTGTTCTGTGTGCTGTGGCTGGCCCTTTGGGGTCAGGAGAACCTATATCTTTAAGGGACCGTGCGGCTAGGTGGGAGCCAGAGGAGCTGGAGTGCAATAAAGGGGGCTGTTTCTATTTTGGGCAGATTTCTTGGTACCCAGTGTGGGGAACCAGAAGCCTGGTTGTGACTGATAGGGAGACTGGTTTAGTACCACCCATCAGTGTGTGGGGAGTTTGGCTCCCGGTTTTGCAGTTTGACCTGATTTTGGCACGTCCAGGAGGGTATCCCAGGAGGCCCCGGTCACACCATGGAAGGACATAGGCATGCTCATGTGATCCTGGGTTCCTTCCATGCCCAGCTGTTGAGAGAGTTTAGACTCTCTGGGTGCATCTATGCTTAGAAATTAAGTAAATTTAAGGAGGCTTAAACTGACCTAATTCACTCCATGTCTATACTGGACTTTCCTTAATTTGACTTAAGCTGCTCCTTAAGTCGAATTAAGGAAGTTAGTTTGAATTAATAACACCTTGTTTTAATTTGAACTAGCGCTTAAGTCCACTTCATTAAGTTGACTTAAGCCAATGGAAACATGGAGTAATGCCTAGCTGGACCTTTTTAAGTCGACTTAAAACGTTAAGTCGACTTAAAACGTTAAGTCGACTTAATAAGGCCAAAAAGCGCCCACGTCTATACTTGAAAAGTTAAGTTGACTTAATAAGGTCCACTTTAAGTCAACTTAAAGTCGACCTTATTAAGTCGACTTCATAAAGTTGACCTAACTTTTCAAGTGTAGACATAGCCACTGACGGTAAGGTCAGAAGGGACCAGTATGATCATCTAGTCTGGCCTCTTGCACAATGCAGGCCACAAAACCTCACCCACCCACTCCTGCAATAAGCCTCTAACCTATGAATGAGTTATTAAAGTCCTCAAATCATGATTTAAAGATTTTAAGATACATAGAATCCTTGGCCTTCAGGCTGTTCAAATATGATGTTCTCCTCTCAGAATCTGGTCTGGTGTGCTGCTGTACCTCCCTGATCATTCTCTCCTGGACTCTGACTTACCCCGCTTTGCTAAGAGGACCCCAGTCCTGGGTCAGTCTACACCAGCAGCCTGCATGTTTCCAGTCCTAGACAGTGGAAGTGTGCTCACTAGCCACTCAGGGGGAGGGGGTGGTCTCCCAGCAAGCACCTCCACTCCTCAATGCCACACTGGGAACTTCTGTCCTGCAGGGATCAAGACCCTTCCCAGAACACTGTAGGCTCATCTGTTCCAGTTCACCAGTTTAACAAAGAAAGTGAAAAGCAACCAGCCCTTGCACCTTCACACTCTCTAGAATCCACACAGCTTTAAATAAAGCAAACACTAGTTTATTGATTAAAACATGATTTTAAGTGAGTATATAACAAATCAATGCACAATCAATTATTAACCCATTAGGAGTTAACCACTACCAAACAAAAGGAAACACATTCTAATCTAAAGTTTACTGTTGCAGTCCATTCCAATCTTTCTCACATGGTTGGCTGATGATGGTTTTACAGCCAGTCTCTGCCTTTTTCTAGGCAGGGCACAGTCCTGAGTTATAGATGGAGAGTCTCTGACAAAAAAGCCTCTAACTCTTCAAAGTGTGATTCTTCTCCTCCTTGAGGGCCGGTGATTCCCTTTGTTCAGAAAGGGCTGGTGATCTCCCCCTCTCTCTCCAAGGTGCTACAGACATTTAGCCAATCCATTGTCATGCCTATTTTCTCTGGATGTGTGTTTGCAGCCCTGAATGTTTACATGCTCCTGGGAGACAGCTCTAATTGTCACCCCATCCCTGAGCCATATGAATCCCATGGGGACATGTTTCACATCTGTACGCATACATGATGCTGCAGGAAACATGCTGCCATAACAATAATGTAGAGTATGTCATGAGCATTCAAAAGAAATCCCTTGCATGGCATATTTGGTGTCAAACCATACAATTACATTGCAAAAGTGAACAGAAAAGTTACACAGTTCATATCCTGGGGGGGAGTTTGCATCCTGTGACGCCAAGTCACTACTCAACATGGCAGGGCACGTCAATCAGACCAGCCATGTCAGGACTCAGGGTTTGCTAAGATTTGACGCTTACCTGAGGCCCGAATCAAAGGATTAATACATTGATTAGGTACATCCACATTTATAACTGCACATGATTTAATTTAAAGAAATTGACAAACCCCCTTGGAGTACAAATCTAGAGAGAAAAAAAAGCATTTGCTACATCACAGGGGTTAAACCAGTTTACAATGCCCTTTGGTCTGCTTGACACGGCGGCTACTTTTTCAAGGTTAATGGATCAAATACTTAGTCCCCATGTGCACTATCACGCAGCCTGCTTAGAAGAGCATGTAATTTATGGTTCAGACTGGGACAGCCTTCTTGAGCTTTTGGAAAAAGTAGGGAGCCATAGCAGATTTAACCATGAATCCTGACAAATGGGTCCTTACTGGGCTTGAAACTCAGTGTTTTGGGAAGGTGCTAGGTGATGAGTTTGAAACCCAGGAGTGACAAAAGTCCCTACTGAAGAGGGATATTCAGTCATTTTGAGGGTTCCTGTGATACCAGTGGAGATGTATACCAAATTATTCCCCACTCACCGATTTAATGAAAGTAGGAAGGAAAGGAAAAATGTAATGGATCGAACAGCGTAATAAGGGCTCTGGGACAACTAGAGAATAAAATCTGTACCAAGGAGGCCTGTTTTCAGAAAACATTTACAGTGCAAAGACTAATGCTCAGTGTGCTAGAATGATGTGTATACTACTGAGTCCTTATCTAGACAGATAAACAGAGAATCTCTTAGCACTAATGCAGCCCACACTGGAGAAAGAGATTTAATGGCAGGTTAGTAACACCAGCTCCCCAGATGGCTTCAGCCATGCAAAGAAGCGTACTCTTCTGCAATCATGCTGAGGTTTTGCCTCCCTAGCTCTGTTGCTCAGACATGTGGTTTTCCCATTCCCAGAATGACACAGCTGTGCCAATATAAGTTTTAAGTGGGAGCATCGCTAGCAGTTTTATATCTTGGATCTCTTGTTTCCCAGACATACCTGGTATGCTACCATGGCTTATGTCATTAAATAAAATTGTGAGGGTCCTGTTTGTTTAGAGTTTACACCCACACTACATTTCCTGCTCCCAATTTAACCACCTAGGTGCTGGGTTTCCCATCCAATACACCCTGAAACCCAGCCTCCTCTCTCTACCCTCTCCTTTTCCCCTAGCACCCTGTGAAATTCCCTCTTCCATCCCCGCTGCAGCAATCCCTTTTGAACTAGCTCAGAGTACTGGGGCAGGTTCATCACTAGAGGGAGATGGCAGCATTTGTTAGCAGTCATTCAGTGATTTTTTTTCTGTCCTGCATTTGGCAAAAAGTGGTTGGTTGTTGGCACTTCTCACACCACGTCCTGGTGAGGGGATACTTCCCCCCTCGCAAGCACAGCGTCTGGGCGTGGAAAAGAAAGGTCTAATGAAAGGGGGAAGTGACCCAGCCTTCACTTGGGAAAATGCTGCAAGCAGGGTTCACGTGCATAAAACCATGAGCAAAACCCCACCCGAGTACTTCGGGTCATGTCATTTGGTCTCAGGCTCTTAAGTCCAAAACTAAAAGTTCATTTAACGTGCCCCTTTCCACTGCAGTGGTCAGTGAAGAGCCAGAGTTCAAAGGTGCAGCCGTGGGAGGTGGGGAAATGCACCTTGCTTGCTCCACTGGCCATTCCGATTGGCCATTCTGTGGCCCTGCACCTAGTGGGGAGTCCTGAGGCCCCCCACTTAACACAGCTCTGTGATTTCATCTGTTAGTGGGGGAGCTGACGGGAGGCACAGACTGGGAAGATTCTTTCATTAGAGACACTGTCCCAAAACAGGTTTAATGCTTAGAGCTAGTTAGCAGGGACTTTAGCGCTACTGATCTGCAACAAAAGACTCTCACTTGAGTGTTAACCACCTCTGTCATTACACAGTGAAGAAAGAAAAGGGCAGATGGTGTCTGGGATCCTTAGGCAGACCCCACACCTTGAGGTACAAGTACTTGTCAAGTCCACGGGGCTTTGGCACCTCAGTTCCTTGCGTAGTGAGCGCAGTTCGGTTGAGAGTGTATACCAAGCACAGTTCTGCCCTGCTGGGTTCAAACAGCAAGATAACCACTCTTTATTACCCCGGCCCCAATAACAAAGTGACTTGATCTGACACTAGCCAAAAGGGATCATTTGGGCAAAGCAGTCCCATCATGCTGGGCACGGAGGCAGGGCTTGTGTGTGTGTGCAAGCCAGGTGGCTCCCAATGTTCTCTTCCCCAGCTAATCACTAGGGCTACGTCTACACTAGAAAAGTTAAGTCGACTTTAAATCAACTTAAAGTCGACCTTATGAAGTCGATAACTTTTCTAGTGTAGACATAGCCCCTTTTCGATCTGATTAAGTCGACTTAACACTTTAATCAACTTAATAAGGTCGATTAAGGTGCTAAACCCCGTCCACATTGGCTTAAGTTGACCTAATAAGGTCGACTTAAGCATTAAGTCGACCTAAAACAAAGTGTTATTAAGTCAACTTAATTTTTCCTTAAGTCGACTTAGGGAAAGCCCAGTGTGGATGTGGAGTAGTTTAGGTCGACTTAAGCCTCCTTAAGTTGACCTAACTTGTAAGTGTAGACGCACCCCAGATGTCAGGGGACAATCATTCAGAAGGTCCCTAGCCATCAGTGTGTTTGAGGGGCAAAGTATGCAGATGAAGCTTGATCAGTTTCACTCAACTTTAACCTGAGAGTCCAAAAAAGCTGGCCAAGGAGATCTTGGGCCTACAGATATTAATTATTAATAAATCTTGGAATATTGGAGAAATTTGATTGGAAGAATGCTGATTTTGTGCCATTATTCAAAAAAAAGTCAAGTAGAATAACCTGGACTAATGATAGGCTAGTTAGCCTGACATCAGTCCTAGGCAAAGTAATGGAAAAGCTATTTTGGGATTCGATCAGTAAAATCAACATGGTGTTGTGGTGTGGCACAAATCAACATGTGGTGTGGTGTGGCGTGGCAAATAAGCCTCGTCAAACACACTGGAGTTAACTCCTTGATGACATTATACGTTAGTTGATAAAGTTAACTGCACAGAGGTGACAGACTTAGTCTTTCATAACTATACAATAGCAGAGTGCAAGTTAAATAGATTAAGTCTGGGTTAGCTGACAAATATCAGTGTGGAAGTGGCATTAAATGGGGCTGTTTCCAGTAGATTTTTCATGGATTGTTTCTAGGCCTGACGCTCTTCAGGATCTTTATCAGTGACCCGGCGACAAATAGCAAATTGGTCGATGGCCCAGAGATTGGCAGAGGGACAGAGACTGATGAAGCCAGGACAGTCAGGGGTGAAACAAGGGTCCTGAGGCCCAGGACAGCCCACTTTTGTGGGGACACTCCCCCACTGCAGCAGTACCCAGCGGGGGGGGGGGGGGGGGGGGGGGGGCGGGACAGGGCTTGGGTGTGCAGGTACTGGGGCCTGCAGACCAGCCAGTCACAGGGGCAGGGCGGGCTGGAGCCTGGCGCTGAGCGGGTCCGGCTGGCACTGGAGGCAGAGGGGGAAAGGGCTGGGACCTGGAGGCCAGCCAGGTGCAGGCTGGTGGTCTGTGCTGGTGGGGTCCAGGCAGCATAGCAGGCCCAGGGCCCATAGACAGGCCTGCCACAAGGCAGGGCAGGCCAGAATTTGGCGCTAGGACTGGCTGGCACTGGGGGGGGAGGGCCTGGCCAGTGAGGGGGGAGGAGGAAAGGGCCTCAGACCAGCCACGTGGTGCAGCAGGGTTGGGGCCCGGCAGACTGGCCAGCCCCACATGTGCCATGGTGCCAGATTTATTGTTGCAGGGACTCGAGGCAGCAGGGCCCCTTAAGCCCATGACCCAGGACTGTAGCTGCTAACGTGTTCGTTAATTCAGCCCTGAAGGCAGTCCGATAGAGTGATCTAGATTGCTTGGGAAAGGGTCCCTTTCAAACTGAAGGCATTTTAGTACAGCCAAATGCCAGCCAGGCATGCAAAATGGGGCTGTGCTCTGGAAGGCTGGGGCTCTGGAAAGGATTTAGAGCTCAGAGCCGACAAACCATTAAAGACAAGATCCCAGTGCAATGCTGGAAGCTAATGTGCTCCAGAGGCGTTTCTCAAGGGGTAGCAAGGAGGAGCAGAAAGATGGTTTTCCCGCAGTCTACTGCCTTGGGGAGCCCAGTGCTGAGGCCCATGTCTAGCTCTGGTTGAGACGGATTACGGCATGGGCCTTTGGCACCCTCCATCCTGCCAGGCTCCACATGTCTGCCCTGTCCCATCCCTGGACTAGCTGCTCCATTCCTGGGGGCGAGGTGGGCCAGCATGCGGTCGCTCTGATCTGGGGATGAGCAACTGGCATGCTGCATATGGCCTCTGGCGTAGCCTTCCAGGGCACCTGCCCTGGAGAGCCACACCAGAAGCCATACCATGTGCCAGGCAGCCCCGTGACACCCAGGGGCAGACCACGACCAGATGCAGCAGGGGGCTGGGGACCCTGGAGGGGAGCCTCCATCGGGGGGGTGAGGGCCCCAAGTCCCCTTAATCCACCTCTCTCTCTGGTGCCCGTGTTTTTAAAAGGATATGGAAAATGTGTCACAGGTGCAGAGAAAAAGTCACAAAACTGGTTCAAGGGCTGGATAAACACCTGATATAGAGATCTGTGCAGCTAATTGCAGAGAAGATAATGGTTACAGGACCTAAGTACCTACATGTGGAGAAAATCCTAGGACCAGAAGAGCTTGTTAGCATAGCAGAGAAATGCCAAATGAGAACCAAAAGCCCTGGAAACCATTAGAGTCAGCCGCCCCCCCAGTGTCAGTCCTCCCTCTGAAGCCCCCTCCACCCATCTCCAAGCAGCCAGGGTCTAGGACTGGGGTGCAGGGCGACAGATGCTTCCACATCACCACCTGGGAATCAACTGGAGCACGGTCCAACACCTGGAGGCTCAGGCCAACCCTCCCAAGGAACCCACATGACACAGTTCTGCAGCCACCTGATCCCCACCCATGAGGCAGCTGTCTGAGTAACAACGCAGACTTTAGCTTGCTAAAGATCTGCCCCACCTTGCCTTCCCCATGCCTATGCCCTGGCCTGGGCATCTGTCTCCTTAGTCGCTATTCGAGCTCAGCCTCGGGCATGCTGTGAAGCTGGCTGCCTACCTATTGCCCAGCCATTCCATCATGTAACTGAAGCCAGTACCGTACACCTGACACCATCTGGATCCAGGGTGGGTCATGGAACCAGCACAACCAGCGTGGCAAGGACGGCTGATTGTCCGCTCTCCCTAGGCAGAAAGGCTTCCATCTTCCTCGGCCTTTCTGCAGCATTTGACCAAGAGAGCCTATGGTCTTGCCCGGGAGAGGGGTCAGGGATCCAGAGGACTGTGCTAAGGGTTTTACTCCTCCTGGAAGGGACACAGGCAACAAGCCATGATGGGAAGCTACATCGCCACATCCAGGCCCCTTGCTCACAGAATCCCAGGTCCTAGTCTACATCTCTGTGCAGGGAGGCGGTCAGGGGATGTGGGCGGAAGGGGCAGCACACAGCACTCTGTACACTTCCCCACTCAGGTTGAGACTGAGATGGCCGCACACTTGGCCAAGATCAGCTCCAGGACAAAGGGCAGCCGGCCTGAGTGAGCAGGTTGGCAGCAGAGAGCTCAGTGACGTTTGTTGCTGTGGTGCATCCTTTGATCACAGATCGCACCCATGATTGCCCTTGGCACTGCTCTAGAATTCCCCACCAAGACTGCCTCCCTCACTGTCTGACTCCATCCCACCCTGGTGGACGGCAACCCGGCCTCAGTCATTCCCATCTGTGCTGCTGCTCAGCTGGACACAGCAACGCCCTCAGGGATGGGGCTTGTGCAGAAAGCTGCCATGTCCTCTCTGCAGCAGCTGCAAGCGCATTGTACCTGTCCTGCGCACCCTACACTGCCTTCCCGGGAAGCAGGGAACCAGGCCAAGAGCTCAGTCCTGGTCCCCAGAGCCCGAGTCCCCAGATCCAACAGAAGCTAAATCTCCAGGATGAGACACTGGCTGACAGCTGCACTCCCTCACTCCCCCTCCTAGAGAGACTCTTCCAGCTCCTGTGTGTGGGAGCAGAGGATCTGCAGTGAACCCGCCTGCGATTTCTCCTGAGATTTAATCTCATCTGCTCTACTGTACTGTGAACCCACCACCTCTCATCCTGCCCTCTGCTGCAAGAAAGCACCATTTATCACCATCTTTTTTACGGCAGCCTTTCAAGCATATCCCCTCTCAGCCTCCGCTTTGCCAAATTAAACACACTTTAACCTTTGCTCATGTGGCCTTAATTCCATCCATCCCTTCGATCATCTTTGACAGTCACCTCTGGATCCTTGCCAGTTTCTCTACATCCGTTCTATGCAACTTGATGACTAAAACTGAACCTAGTTCTCTAGCTGAGGCCTAACCAGGGCCTGGTAGAATGGAGCCATCATCACCTCCCGTGACTTGCCTACCATGTCTCTGTTAATGCAAACCAAACTTGCATTTGTTTTTTTTTTTGCATCAGCATCACACGGCTGACTCAGTTGAGGTTCCGATCCACCACAACTCCTAGCCGAGATCCTTCTCAGCAGTGCTGCTGCCAAACCAGTTACACCTATCCTGCATTTCAAGGGCATAACCAGGCCCTGGTTTCTGGCCGGGCCCCTGAATTTGCAGGGTGGGCCCAGCCAAATGCAGCTTCCAGTCATCTGACCGGAAGTTGCCCCAAGACGCTCCAATAGCTAAGGAACAAGTGGAGCTGTGGGAGGAGGGGAGGTAGCGTCATGAGGCCCACCCACAGCAACGGTTCAAACTTCACCACCACAGCTGCAAGGCCGGCCAGCAGCTGGCAGCTGCAAGCAGAACAGAAGTGACAGCCTCTGCTTTGCTTGTGACCACGTCCACCCGGCTGCTGTCCAGCCCTGCAGCCACAGCAGTGAAGTTTGCACTACTGCTGTGGGGGGCAGGCCTCAGGTCCAAGTGAGTGGGCCCCAGCCCACCCAGGCCCACCACTGGCTACACTCCCACTGCATTTGGTTTGTCTTCACTGATTGAGCACCTTACATTTGTCTTTGCTGAATTTCATTTTGTTGTCTGGAGCTCAGCTCTCCAACTTGTAAAGATCTCTCTGAATCTTAGCTCTGTCCTCCGAAGTGTTGGCAACCCCCTGTCTTTGTGTCCTCTGCAAACAGGGGTGTTGCTATATAGAAAAGAGATTAAGAGCACAGGCTTCTGATCTCTTCCCCCTCCTTTTCCCAGCCCCAGAGCTCTTACTCTGGCCCTAGCACCCGAACTTTTCCCCCAATTCCCCCAGCCCTGCTAACCAAGCCCTCGAGGCCCTTCCCCTAGCCCCACAGCCCTGCACATTGAGCTTCTGGCCCCTCCAGCCCCTTCACCTGCCCCACCAGCCCCTCACACCTCACCCTAGCCTCATGCAACTTTTCCTGCTCCCCCAGCCCCACGCAACTTCTCCTGCTCCCCCGGCCCCACATACTTCATCCCTGGCCCCACTCATCTTGCCCTCTCCCACCAGCCCTGCACACCTCTCCCCAAACCCCTACCCCTGCCCACCCCTGGACCTGCACACCTCAACCCCAGCTCGATGCAACTTCTCCTGCCTCCCTGTCC
>ML688683.1:0-10726 GCA_007922175.1 Pelusios castaneus | reverse complement strand
AGGCTACCCCTGTGCCCCCCCCCCCGGCAGGGAGGGCATTGGTGTAGCCCTGGGGTAGCCCTAAGTCAACTTAGGGTTACCCCACGGCTACACTGGCTTAAGTCGACTCTAGGAGTCGACTTAAGCCTTAGGTCTACTCAAAAGCAGGTTTTATAAAGTCGTCTTAATTTTAATTAAGTCGACTTTATTTTCCTTAAGTCGACTTAAAGAAACTGTAGTGTAGACGCAGGGTAAATTAAGTCGACTTAAGCAAGCTTAAGTCGACTTAATTTACCAGTGTAGACGCAGCCACAGACAGTCATCATAGAGATTGCATTTTCTGGGATGAAATGTTCTGACAAACCTTGGAAGGACTCCCTCACACACACACAAACACACAATCCTATGCAGATGGCTTGCGTATGCACAGCGGTGTGGAACAAGCATTCTTAGCTGTCATAATAACTGAGATAGTCCTTCAAGTTTGTCTGAATTACGCCATGGGCCATTCCCGTTGCTGGAGCAGTCCAGTGTTGAGATGGCACAAAGATAACTTAAAGCCTACTTAGCCAACCCTGCCCCTGGGCTGTGATTTTGGTGCTGTACCTGCTTGAGATGCAGCATTGACTCTCACCTGGTGAGGAAGGTTCTGTGAAATTTGTGGCGCTTTCACATCTCTCCCTACCGGATGTGAACCACGCTGTATGTTCTCAGAACCAATGACCATGCATCCCTGTTTGAACTCCAGTTCCACAGACATAAATGGGAACACAATACCCTTGCCACTCTGGATCTAAAAATCAGGGTCAGGGTCAAGGAAGAACCTGAGTCACCAAATCATGCGATATTGTGTGCCACTGAAACTGACAACATGCTAATTGGCTTGAGCTCTTTTTTTAAAGGGAAGAATCTTTTATGTGAAATTTTCGACATGCCTGGGAGAAATTAATTGCCAGTAATTATATAATTAGCTTCTCCCAAGTGGCACCTCACAAAACGGAATCACCTAAGGGACCCAGGCGAATTTAAGTAAATAATTATTTCATAGAAAGGTATTGATGAGATGAAATAATTTATCCCTGAGGACCTATTCTGTCAACTTTGAGTCGTTAGTAGCTGAGAGGGACCTGAACAATTAGTCTACCATTTGTCCTAATTTAGGGCTGGTTTGTGGTCTGGGGCAGGGGGAATAGACAGCAGAGGATACATGGCTTCTACTCTTCCTGCCTTCTTGCCTCCTGTGCAGGTGTGCAGGGTATGTGCACAAGGGAGCAAGCATTCTGCTACTCTTTATGGTCATTTTTTCTGAACAAAATTCACTTGAATTTGGAGAGAAAATAGCTAGAACTTTCTTTAACTACCTTTCTAAAGAGCCCAACATTGGCAAAGGAAAAAATATTTTTTTCAAAACTTTGTAGTGGTTCCTTTAATGTATCCTGTACCCCATAAACCTCAGTTTTCAGGACCATTAGGCTGCCCTCACAGCCACAGCCTCTCCACTCCAAAGAATGCTCCACCTCTTCATTCTCAGCAGCCGTCAATAACAGGCAAATTGCTGGTGCCAATCTGTGCCTTTCTTTAGGAAGCATGTGGACTACTAACTCAGAGGGAGATATTTCTCTGCTCATTATGCAATAAAATAAGGTGAAAACAAATGATTATTGACAGATATGCACACAGTGATTAATTGCCATGCACACAGATGCTCCAAATAAAAGATGCTTTTGGCCTCCCTGTTATAGCAGATGGGGCGGGACAAAGAGAAAACAGATTCGTAAACAAAAGACAGACAAGTTGAAACCCAAGTGTATGCAACTGAGGCTTGCATCGCACTGTAGTAAATCTTGACTGTAGAGAAGAATGCACAGGATCTAGTATGACAGGCTACTTTATCAATTCCAGAAGAGGGGGTGTCAGAAGAGGTGGATGGGGAAATCAGAGACCTCTGCTCCATTCAGAGATTTAATTTCATTATAAAGTATAGGACACAGAGAGCTTTTTACATGCTATTGCCCATGGAATAACACCATGGGTTTTTTAATATATTAGCCGCAGGGAAGAGATAACTACCTAGTTTGTGAATGGGGATAATCAATCAGACATTGCAATTGTACTGATAATGTGGACAGTTTACCTGATATAGTGTATGATTAAACAACAAAACAGGGAAATCTAGAAACCATTATCTATCAAACTACACCCAACCCCATCTTGCTGGCTTGTGTTAAATGCAATACCACAGAAGTATATGCATGTCTGTGTATACAGGCCAATATTGTGCAACTTGGGTGCTTAAATTTAGGACTGTTTTTTAACAGGTGCTCAAAGACTATGTAGTCCAATAAAACTTGAGAGAAGAACCAGGTCAGCAAAGTCTGAGCTCCTCTATATTCATTAAAAATAACACAAAAGTATCCTAAATCTGTGCACATCACTATTCCATTTTGGCTGTAGCCTGGTTGGAGCAGATAGGTTTTATACTGGTCAAAACTGAATGTAATATTTGCGGGCAGGAGGGAGGGGAGACAGACAAAACTGGAGGAAAGTACAGAACATTTGCTTTTCAGGAAAAAAAATAGTGCTCCTCTTGTTCACATTGCTGATGATAGGGAGGTGATTCAGAAGAGTACTTGAGTCCATGCTTAGAATGCATCGTGCTCTAATGTTTTCCCAAGTAGGGATGCTTCTCTGAAATGGAGCCTAAATGCACCCATGTGTGTGTGTTAGCACAGGACAGTTAGTGGTACCTGTGGGCCAGATCCAATGCCTGTTGAAGTCAATGGAAGACCTGCTAGAACATTGACTTAGGCTAAGCAAAAAGATACAGAAATGTTTTAGCTTTTCTCCACTCTGCTTACGCAGATTTTGTCTTTCTAACAATCTCTTTTATATTAAAGGCTCCAGAATCTTCTCTTCCCTTCCCTATAATCCTGACACCATATTAGTGGATAAACTTGGGGGCAAAGGAAGAATATCCTCCTCTGATCATCATATCACTCTTAGACTTTGTCATGCATATTTGAGAAAGTCTTTTTTCTTTCTTTTTTTTTCTTTCTTTTTTAAAATTTCTCTGTCTTTGTAACTGTTTTATGACACCTGAAAGAACACTCAGGAAATTCACACAAGCACATTCAAGTCTCCTATTAACTTTTCTTAAGCACAGTAAGCAGATGTGATAAGAGGGAAGGGCCACCCCTGGATCAGTAACTGGTTAAAAGATAGGAAACAAAGGGTGGGAATAAATAACCAGATTTCTGTCCCCTCACCGGCTGCCTTTTTGGAGACTTTATCAAAGGCTTTCTGAAAATCTAAGTACACTATATCCACTGGATCACCCTTGTCCACATGCTTATTGATCTCCTCAATGATTTCTAATAGATTGTTGAAGCATGGTTTCCCTTTACAAAAAACATGTTGACTTTTCCCCAACGAATTGTATTCATCTATATGTCTGATAATTCTGCTCTTTAATATAGTTTTTAAACAGTTTGCCTGGTACTAGATTCTCACTGGAGCCTTTTTTAAAAAATTGGCATCACATTAGCTATCTTTCAGTCATGTGGTACAGAGACTGATTTAAATGATACGTGACAGTTAGTAGTTCTGCATTTTCACATTTAAGTTTCTTTCAAACACTTGAGTGCATATCTTGGTGACTTATTAGTGCTTAATTTATCAATTTGTTCCAAAAACTCCTGTTATGACACCTCAATCTGAGACAGTTCCTCAGATTTGTCCCCTAAAAAAATTGGCTCAAGTGTTGAAATCTCCCTCACTTCTTCAGTCTTGAAGACTGATGCAGAGAATTCATTTAGTTTCTCTGCAATAGCCTTATCTTCCTTGAGTGCTCCTTGAATATCTCAATTGTCCAATGGCCCCATTGGTTGTTTAGCAGGCTTCCTGATTCTCATATATTTAAACAATTTTTTTGTTACTTTTTGTTACTTTTTGATTCTTTGACTGTTCTTCAATTTTTTGTTGCCCTTCTTACTTATATTTTTTACACTTCGGCATTATTTATGCTCCTTTCTGTTTTCTTCAATAAGATTTAATTTCTACTTTTTAAAGGAAGCCTTTAGCCTTCAACTGCTTTATTTACTTTGTTCTTTAGATTCAGTGACACTTTATTAGTTCACTTACTATGTGTTTGTTTGTTTGTTTGTTTGTTTGTTTGTAATTTGGGGCATATGTTTAAACTGAGCCTCTATTATGATATCTTTAAAAAGTTTCTATGCAGCTTCCAGGGATTTCACTTTTGGCACTATACCTTTTAATTTCTTTTTAAATAACTTCCTCCTTTTTGTGTAATTCCCCCTTCTGAAATTAAATTCTACTGTGATGGGCTGCTTTGGTGTACCCCCACCCCATACACAGATATTTAATTTTATCATGATATGGTCACTATTAACAAGCGGGTCAGCTATTTTTACTTCTTAGACCAGATCTTGTGCTCTATTTAGGACTAAATCAAGAATTGCCTCTCCTCTTGTTTGTTCCAGGACTACATGCTCCAAGAAGCAGTCATTTAAAGGTGTCAAGAAACTTTATCTCTGTATTACATCCAGAGGTGATATGTCCCTAGTCAGTATGGGGAATAGCTTAAATCCCCCATTATTATTGAGTTTTTATTCGTTTAGCCTCTCTAATATCCCTGAACATTTCACAGTCACTATCATTGTCACTATGACTGTCTTGGTCAGGTGGTGGGTAGTATATTCTCAATGCTATATTCTTATTATTCAAACATAGAATTACTATACATAAAGATTCTATGGTACAGTTTGGTTCTGTTAAGATTTTTATTTTATTTGAGTCTATGCTTTCGTTCACATATCATGCCACTTCCTGACCAGGACAACCTAGTCTGTCCTTCCAATATGTTTATATCCTGGTGTACTGAGGGAGTGTGTCTCCCCTTGGAGATAGACAGCCCAGGCCCTGGGTGGGCGGAGCCGGAGGCGGCCTGTCTGTCAGACCTGAAGCAGAGGGGCGGGACAGGAAGTATAAAAGGGAAGGCTGGGTGCTCAGCTAGGGCTAGGCAGCTGAAGAGGAAGGGTGTCTCTCTTCTCCCTTCCCAACACCAGCCCAACCACTGTCCAGCCAAAGACCTGCCTGCAGCCTGGGGCCCCGACGGCCAATTGGACCCCGCCGAGACTGCTGGTCGAGGCCTGCCGCACAGTAGTCTGAACCCGGGGGAATTCCTGGAACTGCCCATACCCCTGAAGACCGCTGATCTGTCGGACCCCGGCCCCGCACCATCAACCAGTGACATGGAAGAGCTCCCTCTGGCCAGTGAGGATTATTTGACTCCGGAGGCCGGCTGTGACCTCGAGGAATTGCCCTCGGCCGATGACACCCAGGGACTTTGCAACCTTCCGCTGGGTGACTACCCCGAGGACAACGGCGACGAGGGCCCAGAGCAGGTACCAGCCGGGATGGGGTCAGGAAGTGGCCCAGGGGACCTGGAGTCCTGTCCCGACTCAGTTAGTCCTGAGCTGGAATTGGTGTGCTATGGTGAAGATCCCACCGGGCCCGTGGTAGACCCCTCTGCCATGGATAGGGACCTGGGCTGGGACGCAGTGGAGTCAGGTGGGCCTGTGTCCCCCTGCCTGCCCCCTTCTGGAACCCAACCAGAAGCCTCTGCCTGCCCCGAGTCTTGCCTTCCCACCCTGGAGACTTAGAAGCTGGTTTATTTACCTGCCCACCCTGTCCGAGGAACTGTTACTGGTTCCTACTCGTACCATGCTCCCCAGCACTACACATTAGTCTGTCTAGATAGATCTGCAACCTTTGTACCTGACAGGCAAGTCACCATGTGTTTCTCCCAATCATCACAAACCCAGCTATCTGAGGCTATGTCTCCACTTGTAATCTTAAGTCGACTTAGTGTGTCCCCACTTAAAAATAAAGTCGACTTAAAGGGGAACTTAAAAAGTCGACCTAGACCATCCACACTGGATGCTCTAGGTCAACTCTGTGGGGCTAGGGGGACCTAGGGCAGGTCCATGGGGGCAGGGGGGCACCCCTTGCCCAGTGCCAGGGGGCTCAGCCATTGCCCCATTGTACTAGGTACAATGGGGCAAAGGGGGTCAGGGACCCTGGCAGGGCATAGGGGAAGGGTGGGCAGGGCTCTGCCTTGCCAGGTGGGGGGGCATGCGAGGCTACCCCTGTGCACCCCCCCCGGCAGGGAGGGCATTGGTGTAGCCCTGGGGTAGCCCTAAGTCGACTTAGGGCTACCCCATGGCTACACTGGCTTAAGTCGACTCTAGGGAGTCGACTTAAGCCTTAGGTCTACTCAAAAGCAGGTTTTATAAAGTCGACTTAATTTTAATTAAGTCAGCTTTATTTTCCTTAAGTCGACTTAAGCAAGCTGCTTAAGTCGACTTAAGGAAACTGTAGTGTAGATGCAGGGTAAATTGTCGACTTAAGCAAGCTTAAGTCGACTTAATTTACCAGTGTAGACGCACCCTGAGTTTCTAATGATTGAGTTCCCAGCTAATATCACAATTCACCTGTCTTTTCCTAATGACTAAGATTCCCTCCCATGTAGAGTTATCCTCAGTGTGAGAGAATACCATAACATCATCTTGGAAAAGATCTTGGAAAAAATCATCTTGGAAAATAACATCATGTTGGAAAAAAATTGTGGGATCCTTCACCTCCGCTCCAGTTTGTGGTTCTCCTTCCCTGAGATTTCATCCTCCTCGATATTATACTGGGGTGGGACCATTCCACTGAGTCTCAGAAAGTCTCATCTATGGGCCTCTCTGTCTCCCTTAGCTCCTCCAGTTCAGCCACCTGGTCTCCAAAGCCCATGTGGGGTCTCTGAGGGCCAGCAGCTCCTTACACTCAATGTATACATACGCTCTTAGGGCATGTTGTCATACACGTTGCATTCAGTGTAACAAACTGGATCACACCCATCCTGCTGCCAGACTTCTGCCTGAATTCTCTTCTTACTGCTTCAGCTCTTTACTTTATTGTTTTTTTGTTTATTATGAGGGTTATTGTCTCTAGTTTACAGAATGTTAATGAAGTGTATCTCCTGCCACAGACACACACACACACACACAATTCCCTTGCAAAACTCCCCATTTAGCTGCCTCTGGCTGCTAGCTCCTCTGATCATTTAAAAGTGGGCTTTTAAAATCCTGGTCCCCCCTGACTAGCCCTGCCCCCCGGTTAAGGGTTGGTGGGTGCTAAAGGACTTGGGAAATCAAAGCCTCATTAAGAACCTGTCATCCTTGCCTAATAGGCTGCTAGCATCAGTGCATGTTGGTCCCCCAAACAATCAGAGCATACAATATACTTCAGCCAAGCAGCAAGCACCCCACAAACACACACACTAGAGACAACAAACTCACCCCAAGGGTCATGTAGTTACTCCTCTTTAACATGGAGAACTCCCTTGCAAAAGTCCCCTATCTGCTAACTCAAATTGTATTTGCATAGCAATTAACTAATATAATTAGCAACGGATAATGACTGACACTTAGACGTAAGAGGCCAGATCCTCAAAAGTATTTGGGCACCTACCTTCCATTGAAATTAATGGAAGTTAGGAAGGCCAATTTCGTGGCACTGCACAAGTTACCTCATCTCTTTGTGCCCCAGTCTCTTTATTTTGAATGACTGCAGAGGCGTGCTTGGGAAGGGAAGGAAGAGTAGAAGTTGAACCTCTAACTCCCATTTGTTCCTTTGTAAAGCTCCCTCTTAAGTTATTAAAAAAACAAGTGAGCTCCTCCCAAGAAAGGCAGGACACCATCTTACTATTATCACCATTTCTGTCTGTTTTAAGTTCAGCTTCCCAGCAGTGAAGCAGAAGACACTTTCCCAACTAGCTTCTGACAATTTTCCAACACTGCAGATTTCCATGCCAAGCTGGCTAATGGGAGCTTCTTTAACAAAAGACCTGATACATTGTGTTCCTATTTTGCTGAGCTACCGTTATATGACAACCTGAAACCCTAATTGCTCTGTCATTCTCTAATGTAGATCCATAATAGAAGGCTTTATAACCTTATAAAAAAGGACATCCCTTTCTTATAACCTGTGTTCCAATCTTATGTCAAGTGTATTTTATGGCTTGCTGGCATGTCTCTCCCTCTTAACTGTGTGTCTTCCCCTGCCTCTCCCCCCTACACCACATAACTGATGTAAAGGAGAAAAAATGAGAAAATTCACAAGAGTAACTACATCCCAGCTGCAATCAGATCATCATCCTAAATAGATTCCCCTCCATAAAATGTTATGTATTGCTCTTTTTCCCAATCAATGGTGCTGTCCTCTTGAACCACTTACTGCATCTCTTAGATCTTGCAGTTGAAGCAAGGTCACTTGCAAAATTCGAGTCTGGATTTTTCATAGGGTACGTCTATACTGCAAGGAAAACCCATGGCATCAAGGCTCAGATCCCAGGTTAATTAACTTGGGTTTGTGGACTCCAGGGCTAAAAATAGCAGTGTGGATCTCTGTGCTCAGGCTGGAGTGTGGGTTCCGAAACCCATTGAGGAGGGAAGAGATAGACCGAATGCCTACCTTGCTATATTTAGTACCCAATCCCTGCTCTGACCCAGGCTTTGAGGCTCAGTGCCACAGATTTGTAATGTAGATGTACCCAGAGATTCCAAGGCCAGAAGAAACTTTTGTGATCATCTAGTCTGACTTCCTCGATCAGACAGGCCATACAACTTCCCAAATAATTCCTACAGCAGATCTTTTAGAAAAACATCCTCTTCCTGCATCACCCCATTTAGGTCAGATGCATGAAGTGGAAACTACAGTCAGGACATATATGCACATGCAAGGATTAGTGAGAAACATTACAATGCAGAGGGCAAGTTCTAATGGAGTCAGTTCAGGTAGGGTAAATGAGGTCCATTCACAACAGTTAGTTACAAGGGCTATGTCTATACTGGCAAGTTAGTTCAAATTGAGGCTTAATTCAAACTAACTAAAGCCATGGCTACACTAGGCTTTAGTTAGTTTGCATTAAGGGCTTCCTTAATTTGAACTAATAAGTTCAAATAGGGCTTCAGAAGTAACTCTTTAATTTGAACTAACTAGTTCGAATTAGCCAATGTGGCCATGTTAATTCGAACTAATTTCTTAGTTCAAACTAACTTTTTCTAGTTCGAATTAAGCTAATTCAAACTAACTAAAATTAGTTCGAATTAGTTAGTTTGAACTAACTAATTCGAACTAATTTTAGCAAGTGTAGACATAGCCAAGGTGACAATGTGTGAATGAGGACTATTACTTTTTAGTGAGTTAGCCATTCTAAGTCCCTGTTCAGATCCAGTCTGATAGTGGCAGGTTTGCATATGAATTCCAGCTCTGTAGTTTCACGCTGAAGTTTGTTTTTGAAGAGGGTTTTGTTGTTATTGTTGTTGAAATATGGCAACTTTCAAATCTTCTGCTGAGTGTCCAAGGAGATTGAAGTGCTCTACTACTTGTTTATGAATGGTACCATTCTTGATATCTGATTTGTCCATTTATTCTTCTGTGTAGGGACAGTCCAGTTTGGCCAATGTACATGGCAGAAGGACACTGCTGGCATATGATGGCATATATCACATTAGTAGATGTGCAAGTTAATGAGCCCCTGATGGAGTGACTGACGTGGTTAGGACCTGTGATGGTGTCACTAGAGTCGATGTGCGGGCAGAGTTGGCAATGGGGTTTGTTGCAGGGATAGGTTCCTGGCTTAGTGTTCATGTTGTATGGTATATGGTTGCTGGTGAGTATTTCCTTCAGGTTAGGGGGCTGTCTGTAAGCAAGAACTGGCCTGCTTCCCAAGGCTTGATGAGTGAAGGGTTATCTTCCAGGATAGGTTGTAAATCTTTGATAATGCTTTGGAGACATATTAGCTGGGATGGTCAGCGTTATTCTGTTTTCTTTGTTGGGTCTGTCTGGTAGTAAGTGACTTTTGAGTACCCATCTGGCTCTGTCAGTCTGTTTTTTCAATTCCCCAGGTGAATACTGTAGTTTAAAGAAGGCTTTATAGAGATCCCATAGGGGTTTGTCTCTGTCTGAGGAATTAGAGCAAATGCAGTTGTATCTTAGGGCTTACACAAAAGATTGTGTAATGTGTCCAGGATGGAAGCAAGAGGCATGTAGGTATGTATTGCAGTCAGTTGATTTTCAGTATAAGGTAGTGTTAATGTGACCATCCCTTATTTTCCTACTAGGAGCGTGATCAATGCCCAGGACCCCACTGTCCTGTCTGCTGTACAAACACAAAAGAAAAAGATGGTCCTTGCATAGGGTCAATGGCAAAACTCCTCAGCTTCTTGGGGGAGCAGGAAAAGCTCCATGAAAGGAACTTGGCAGAGTTTCTCTGTGTGACCTGGCCCTATGACGAAGTTATTTGTGCATGGAGAGAGAGAGGGGAAAAAATAAGAGAGCCTATAAAAGGGAAGGTAAATCAATTGTGGACAGCACCAGCATTGAGAAAATCCTGGTCCATGACTGGGATTCTTAAGCATTATAGTGATACAAATAATAATTATTGTTGATGACAATGGGACAACTCCCATTGACTTCAATAGGGCCAAGATTTCACCCTATATGGGCAAGAATACTTACACGTAGGACCCAGGACTGACCCCCATTAGAATCACCCAATCTGGAGAAGTTCCAAAGTATGACTGAAGGAGACAGGCTTTAAACTGAGCCAAGTGCTTAGATGTTATGGTTTAAAAGAAAGAAAGAAAGAAAGAAAGAAAGAAAGAAAGAAAGAAAGAAA
>ML688682.1:0-10727 GCA_007922175.1 Pelusios castaneus | reverse complement strand
AGGCTACCCCTGTGCCCCCCCCCCCGGCAGGGAGGGCATTGGTGTAGCCCTGGGGTAGCCCTAAGTCAACTTAGGGTTACCCCACGGCTACACTGGCTTAAGTCGACTCTAGGAGTCGACTTAAGCCTTAGGTCTACTCAAAAGCAGGTTTTATAAAGTCGTCTTAATTTTAATTAAGTCGACTTTATTTTCCTTAAGTCGACTTAAAGAAACTGTAGTGTAGACGCAGGGTAAATTAAGTCGACTTAAGCAAGCTTAAGTCGACTTAATTTACCAGTGTAGACGCAGCCACAGACAGTCATCATAGAGATTGCATTTTCTGGGATGAAATGTTCTGACAAACCTTGGAAGGACTCCCTCACACACACACAAACACACAATCCTATGCAGATGGCTTGCGTATGCACAGCGGTGTGGAACAAGCATTCTTAGCTGTCATAATAACTGAGATAGTCCTTCAAGTTTGTCTGAATTACGCCATGGGCCATTCCCGTTGCTGGAGCAGTCCAGTGTTGAGATGGCACAAAGATAACTTAAAGCCTACTTAGCCAACCCTGCCCCTGGGCTGTGATTTTGGTGCTGTACCTGCTTGAGATGCAGCATTGACTCTCACCTGGTGAGGAAGGTTCTGTGAAATTTGTGGCGCTTTCACATCTCTCCCTACCGGATGTGAACCACGCTGTATGTTCTCAGAACCAATGACCATGCATCCCTGTTTGAACTCCAGTTCCACAGACATAAATGGGAACACAATACCCTTGCCACTCTGGATCTAAAAATCAGGGTCAGGGTCAAGGAAGAACCTGAGTCACCAAATCATGCGATATTGTGTGCCACTGAAACTGACAACATGCTAATTGGCTTGAGCTCTTTTTTTAAAGGGAAGAATCTTTTATGTGAAATTTTCGACATGCCTGGGAGAAATTAATTGCCAGTAATTATATAATTAGCTTCTCCCAAGTGGCACCTCACAAAACGGAATCACCTAAGGGACCCAGGCGAATTTAAGTAAATAATTATTTCATAGAAAGGTATTGATGAGATGAAATAATTTATCCCTGAGGACCTATTCTGTCAACTTTGAGTCGTTAGTAGCTGAGAGGGACCTGAACAATTAGTCTACCATTTGTCCTAATTTAGGGCTGGTTTGTGGTCTGGGGCAGGGGGAATAGACAGCAGAGGATACATGGCTTCTACTCTTCCTGCCTTCTTGCCTCCTGTGCAGGTGTGCAGGGTCTGTGCACAAGGGAGCAAGCATTCTGCTACTCTTTATGGTCATTTTTTCTGAACAAAATTCACTTGAATTTGGAGAGAAAATAGCTAGAACTTTCTTTAACTACCTTTCTAAAGAGCCCAACATTGGCAAAGGAAAAAATATTTTTTTCAAAACTTTGTAGTGGTTCCTTTAATGTATCCTGTACCCCATAAACCTCAGTTTTCAGGACCATTAGGCTGCCCTCACAGCCACAGCCTCTCCACTCCAAAGAATGCTCCACCTCTTCATTCTCAGCAGCCGTCAATAACAGGCAAATTGCTGGTGCCAATCTGTGCCTTTCTTTAGGAAGCATGTGGACTACTAACTCAGAGGGAGATATTTCTCTGCTCATTATGCAATAAAATAAGGTGAAAACAAATGATTATTGACAGATATGCACACAGTGATTAATTGCCATGCACACAGATGCTCCAAATAAAAGATGCTTTTGGCCTCCCTGTTATAGCAGATGGGGCGGGACAAAGAGAAAACAGATTCGTAAACAAAAGACAGACAAGTTGAAACCCAAGTGTATGCAACTGAGGCTTGCATCGCACTGTAGTAAATCTTGACTGTAGAGAAGAATGCACAGGATCTAGTATGACAGGCTACTTTATCAATTCCAGAAGAGGGGGTGTCAGAAGAGGTGGATGGGGAAATCAGAGACCTCTGCTCCATTCAGAGATTTAATTTCATTATAAAGTATAGGACACAGAGAGCTTTTTACATGCTATTGCCCATGGAATAACACCATGGGTTTTTTAATATATTAGCCGCAGGGAAGAGATAACTACCTAGTTTGTGAATGGGGATAATCAATCAGACATTGCAATTGTACTGATAATGTGGACAGTTTACCTGATATAGTGTATGATTAAACAACAAAACAGGGAAATCTAGAAACCATTATCTATCAAACTACACCCAACCCCATCTTGCTGGCTTGTGTTAAATGCAATACCACAGAAGTATATGCATGTCTGTGTATACAGGCCAATATTGTGCAACTTGGGTGCTTAAATTTAGGACTGTTTTTTAACAGGTGCTCAAAGACTATGTAGTCCAATAAAACTTGAGAGAAGAACCAGGTCAGCAAAGTCTGAGCTCCTCTATATTCATTAAAAATAACACAAAAGTATCCTAAATCTGTGCACATCACTATTCCATTTTGGCTGTAGCCTGGTTGGAGCAGATAGGTTTTATACTGGTCAAAACTGAATGTAATATTTGCGGGCAGGAGGGAGGGGAGACAGACAAAACTGGAGGAAAGTACAGAACATTTGCTTTTCAGGAAAAAAAATAGTGCTCCTCTTGTTCACATTGCTGATGATAGGGAGGTGATTCAGAAGAGTACTTGAGTCCATGCTTAGAATGCATCGTGCTCTAATGTTTTCCCAAGTAGGGATGCTTCTCTGAAATGGAGCCTAAATGCACCCATGTGTGTGTGTTAGCACAGGACAGTTAGTGGTACCTGTGGGCCAGATCCAATGCCTGTTGAAGTCAATGGAAGACCTGCTAGAACATTGACTTAGGCTAAGCAAAAAGATACAGAAATGTTTTAGCTTTTCTCCACTCTGCTTACGCAGATTTTGTCTTTCTAACAATCTCTTTTATATTAAAGGCTCCAGAATCTTCTCTTCCCTTCCCTATAATCCTGACACCATATTAGTGGATAAACTTGGGGGCAAAGGAAGAATATCCTCCTCTGATCATCATATCACTCTTAGACTTTGTCATGCATATTTGAGAAAGTCTTTTTTCTTTCTTTTTTTTTCTTTCTTTTTTAAAATTTCTCTGTCTTTGTAACTGTTTTATGACACCTGAAAGAACACTCAGGAAATTCACACAAGCACATTCAAGTCTCCTATTAACTTTTCTTAAGCACAGTAAGCAGATGTGATAAGAGGGAAGGGCCACCCCTGGATCAGTAACTGGTTAAAAGATAGGAAACAAAGGGTGGGAATAAATAACCAGATTTCTGTCCCCTCACCGGCTGCCTTTTTGGAGACTTTATCAAAGGCTTTCTGAAAATCTAAGTACACTATATCCACTGGATCACCCTTGTCCACATGCTTATTGATCTCCTCAATGATTTCTAATAGATTGTTGAAGCATGGTTTCCCTTTACAAAAAACATGTTGACTTTTCCCCAACGAATTGTATTCATCTATATGTCTGATAATTCTGCTCTTTAATATAGTTTTTAAACAGTTTGCCTGGTACTAGATTCTCACTGGAGCCTTTTTTAAAAAATTGGCATCACATTAGCTATCTTTCAGTCATGTGGTACAGAGACTGATTTAAATGATACGTGACAGTTAGTAGTTCTGCATTTTCACATTTAAGTTTCTTTCAAACACTTGAGTGCATATCTTGGTGACTTATTAGTGCTTAATTTATCAATTTGTTCCAAAAACTCCTGTTATGACACCTCAATCTGAGACAGTTCCTCAGATTTGTCCCCTAAAAAAATTGGCTCAAGTGTTGAAATCTCCCTCACTTCTTCAGTCTTGAAGACTGATGCAGAGAATTCATTTAGTTTCTCTGCAATAGCCTTATCTTCCTTGAGTGCTCCTTGAATATCTCAATTGTCCAATGGCCCCATTGGTTGTTTAGCAGGCTTCCTGATTCTCATATATTTAAACAATTTTTTTGTTACTTTTTGTTACTTTTTGATTCTTTGACTGTTCTTCAATTTTTTGTTGCCCTTCTTACTTATATTTTTTACACTTCGGCATTATTTATGCTCCTTTCTGTTTTCTTCAATAAGATTTAATTTCTACTTTTTAAAGGAAGCCTTTAGCCTTCAACTGCTTTATTTACTTTGTTCTTTAGATTCAGTGACACTTTATTAGTTCACTTACTATGTGTTTGTTTGTTTGTTTGTTTGTTTGTTTGTAATTTGGGGCATATGTTTAAACTGAGCCTCTATTATGATATCTTTAAAAAGTTTCTATGCAGCTTCCAGGGATTTCACTTTTGGCACTATACCTTTTAATTTCTTTTTAAATAACTTCCTCCTTTTTGTGTAATTCCCCCTTCTGAAATTAAATTCTACTGTGATGGGCTGCTTTGGTGTACCCCCACCCCATACACAGATATTTAATTTTATCATGATATGGTCACTATTAACAAGCGGGTCAGCTATTTTTACTTCTTAGACCAGATCTTGTGCTCTATTTAGGACTAAATCAAGAATTGCCTCTCCTCTTGTTTGTTCCAGGACTACATGCTCCAAGAAGCAGTCATTTAAAGGTGTCAAGAAACTTTATCTCTGTATTACATCCAGAGGTGATATGTCCCTAGTCAGTATGGGGAATAGCTTAAATCCCCCATTATTATTGAGTTTTTATTCGTTTAGCCTCTCTAATATCCCTGAACATTTCACAGTCACTATCATTGTCACTATGACTGTCTTGGTCAGGTGGTGGGTAGTATATTCTCAATGCTATATTCTTATTATTCAAACATAGAATTACTATACATAAAGATTCTATGGTACAGTTTGGTTCTGTTAAGATTTTTATTTTATTTGAGTCTATGCTTTCGTTCACATATCATGCCACTTCCTGACCAGGACAACCTAGTCTGTCCTTCCAATATGTTTATATCCTGGTGTACTGAGGGAGTGTGTCTCCCCTTGGAGATAGACAGCCCAGGCCCTGGGTGGGCGGAGCCGGAGGCGGCCTGTCTGTCAGACCTGAAGCAGAGGGGCGGGACAGGAAGTATAAAAGGGAAGGCTGGGTGCTCAGCTAGGGCTAGGCAGCTGAAGAGGAAGGGTGTCTCTCTTCTCCCTTCCCAACACCAGCCCAACCACTGTCCAGCCAAAGACCTGCCTGCAGCCTGGGGCCCCGACGGCCAATTGGACCCCGCCGAGACTGCTGGTCGAGGCCTGCCGCACAGTAGTCTGAACCCGGGGGAATTCCTGGAACTGCCCATACCCCTGAAGACCGCTGATCTGTCGGACCCCGGCCCCGCACCATCAACCAGTGACATGGAAGAGCTCCCTCTGGCCAGTGAGGATTATTTGACTCCGGAGGCCGGCTGTGACCTCGAGGAATTGCCCTCGGCCGATGACACCCAGGGACTTTGCAACCTTCCGCTGGGTGACTACCCCGAGGACAACGGCGACGAGGGCCCAGAGCAGGTACCAGCCGGGATGGGGTCAGGAAGTGGCCCAGGGGACCTGGAGTCCTGTCCCGACTCAGTTAGTCCTGAGCTGGAATTGGTGTGCTATGGTGAAGATCCCACCGGGCCCGTGGTAGACCCCTCTGCCATGGATAGGGACCTGGGCTGGGACGCAGTGGAGTCAGGTGGGCCTGTGTCCCCCTGCCTGCCCCCTTCTGGAACCCAACCAGAAGCCTCTGCCTGCCCCGAGTCTTGCCTTCCCACCCTGGAGACTTAGAAGCTGGTTTATTTACCTGCCCACCCTGTCCGAGGAACTGTTACTGGTTCCTACTCGTACCATGCTCCCCAGCACTACACATTAGTCTGTCTAGATAGATCTGCAACCTTTGTACCTGACAGGCAAGTCACCATGTGTTTCTCCCAATCATCACAAACCCAGCTATCTGAGGCTATGTCTCCACTTGTAATCTTAAGTCGACTTAGTGTGTCCCCACTTAAAAATAAAGTCGACTTAAAGGGGAACTTAAAAAGTCGACCTAGACCATCCACACTGGATGCTCTAGGTCAACTCTGTGGGGCTAGGGGGACCTAGGGCAGGTCCATGGGGGCAGGGGGGCACCCCTTGCCCAGTGCCAGGGGGCTCAGCCATTGCCCCATTGTACTAGGTACAATGGGGCAAAGGGGGTCAGGGACCCTGGCAGGGCATAGGGGAAGGGTGGGCAGGGCTCTGCCTTGCCAGGTGGGGGGGCATGCGAGGCTACCCCTGTGCACCCCCCCCGGCAGGGAGGGCATTGGTGTAGCCCTGGGGTAGCCCTAAGTCGACTTAGGGCTACCCCATGGCTACACTGGCTTAAGTCGACTCTAGGGAGTCGACTTAAGCCTTAGGTCTACTCAAAAGCAGGTTTTATAAAGTCGACTTAATTTTAATTAAGTCAGCTTTATTTTCCTTAAGTCGACTTAAGCAAGCTGCTTAAGTCGACTTAAGGAAACTGTAGTGTAGATGCAGGGTAAATTGTCGACTTAAGCAAGCTTAAGTCGACTTAATTTACCAGTGTAGACGCACCCTGAGTTTCTAATGATTGAGTTCCCAGCTAATATCACAATTCACCTGTCTTTTCCTAATGACTAAGATTCCCTCCCATGTAGAGTTATCCTCAGTGTGAGAGAATACCATAACATCATCTTGGAAAAGATCTTGGAAAAAATCATCTTGGAAAATAACATCATGTTGGAAAAAAATTGTGGGATCCTTCACCTCCGCTCCAGTTTGTGGTTCTCCTTCCCTGAGATTTCATCCTCCTCGATATTATACTGGGGTGGGACCATTCCACTGAGTCTCAGAAAGTCTCATCTATGGGCCTCTCTGTCTCCCTTAGCTCCTCCAGTTCAGCCACCTGGTCTCCAAAGCCCATGTGGGGTCTCTGAGGGCCAGCAGCTCCTTACACTCAATGTATACATACGCTCTTAGGGCATGTTGTCATACACGTTGCATTCAGTGTAACAAACTGGATCACACCCATCCTGCTGCCAGACTTCTGCCTGAATTCTCTTCTTACTGCTTCAGCTCTTTACTTTATTGTTTTTTTGTTTATTATGAGGGTTATTGTCTCTAGTTTACAGAATGTTAATGAAGTGTATCTCCTGCCACAGACACACACACACACACACAATTCCCTTGCAAAACTCCCCATTTAGCTGCCTCTGGCTGCTAGCTCCTCTGATCATTTAAAAGTGGGCTTTTAAAATCCTGGTCCCCCCTGACTAGCCCTGCCCCCCGGTTAAGGGTTGGTGGGTGCTAAAGGACTTGGGAAATCAAAGCCTCATTAAGAACCTGTCATCCTTGCCTAATAGGCTGCTAGCATCAGTGCATGTTGGTCCCCCAAACAATCAGAGCATACAATATACTTCAGCCAAGCAGCAAGCACCCCACAAACACACACACTAGAGACAACAAACTCACCCCAAGGGTCATGTAGTTACTCCTCTTTAACATGGAGAACTCCCTTGCAAAAGTCCCCTATCTGCTAACTCAAATTGTATTTGCATAGCAATTAACTAATATAATTAGCAACGGATAATGACTGACACTTAGACGTAAGAGGCCAGATCCTCAAAAGTATTTGGGCACCTACCTTCCATTGAAATTAATGGAAGTTAGGAAGGCCAATTTCGTGGCACTGCACAAGTTACCTCATCTCTTTGTGCCCCAGTCTCTTTATTTTGAATGACTGCAGAGGCGTGCTTGGGAAGGGAAGGAAGAGTAGAAGTTGAACCTCTAACTCCCATTTGTTCCTTTGTAAAGCTCCCTCTTAAGTTATTAAAAAAACAAGTGAGCTCCTCCCAAGAAAGGCAGGACACCATCTTACTATTATCACCATTTCTGTCTGTTTTAAGTTCAGCTTCCCAGCAGTGAAGCAGAAGACACTTTCCCAACTAGCTTCTGACAATTTTCCAACACTGCAGATTTCCATGCCAAGCTGGCTAATGGGAGCTTCTTTAACAAAAGACCTGATACATTGTGTTCCTATTTTGCTGAGCTACCGTTATATGACAACCTGAAACCCTAATTGCTCTGTCATTCTCTAATGTAGATCCATAATAGAAGGCTTTATAACCTTATAAAAAAGGACATCCCTTTCTTATAACCTGTGTTCCAATCTTATGTCAAGTGTATTTTATGGCTTGCTGGCATGTCTCTCCCTCTTAACTGTGTGTCTTCCCCTGCCTCTCCCCCCCTACACCACATAACTGATGTAAAGGAGAAAAAATGAGAAAATTCACAAGAGTAACTACATCCCAGCTGCAATCAGATCATCATCCTAAATAGATTCCCCTCCATAAAATGTTATGTATTGCTCTTTTTCCCAATCAATGGTGCTGTCCTCTTGAACCACTTACTGCATCTCTTAGATCTTGCAGTTGAAGCAAGGTCACTTGCAAAATTCGAGTCTGGATTTTTCATAGGGTACGTCTATACTGCAAGGAAAACCCATGGCATCAAGGCTCAGATCCCAGGTTAATTAACTTGGGTTTGTGGACTCCAGGGCTAAAAATAGCAGTGTGGATCTCTGTGCTCAGGCTGGAGTGTGGGTTCCGAAACCCATTGAGGAGGGAAGAGATAGACCGAATGCCTACCTTGCTATATTTAGTACCCAATCCCTGCTCTGACCCAGGCTTTGAGGCTCAGTGCCACAGATTTGTAATGTAGATGTACCCAGAGATTCCAAGGCCAGAAGAAACTTTTGTGATCATCTAGTCTGACTTCCTCGATCAGACAGGCCATACAACTTCCCAAATAATTCCTACAGCAGATCTTTTAGAAAAACATCCTCTTCCTGCATCACCCCATTTAGGTCAGATGCATGAAGTGGAAACTACAGTCAGGACATATATGCACATGCAAGGATTAGTGAGAAACATTACAATGCAGAGGGCAAGTTCTAATGGAGTCAGTTCAGGTAGGGTAAATGAGGTCCATTCACAACAGTTAGTTACAAGGGCTATGTCTATACTGGCAAGTTAGTTCAAATTGAGGCTTAATTCAAACTAACTAAAGCCATGGCTACACTAGGCTTTAGTTAGTTTGCATTAAGGGCTTCCTTAATTTGAACTAATAAGTTCAAATAGGGCTTCAGAAGTAACTCTTTAATTTGAACTAACTAGTTCGAATTAGCCAATGTGGCCATGTTAATTCGAACTAATTTCTTAGTTCAAACTAACTTTTTCTAGTTCGAATTAAGCTAATTCAAACTAACTAAAATTAGTTCGAATTAGTTAGTTTGAACTAACTAATTCGAACTAATTTTAGCAAGTGTAGACATAGCCAAGGTGACAATGTGTGAATGAGGACTATTACTTTTTAGTGAGTTAGCCATTCTAAGTCCCTGTTCAGATCCAGTCTGATAGTGGCAGGTTTGCATATGAATTCCAGCTCTGTAGTTTCACGCTGAAGTTTGTTTTTGAAGAGGGTTTTGTTGTTATTGTTGTTGAAATATGGCAACTTTCAAATCTTCTGCTGAGTGTCCAAGGAGATTGAAGTGCTCTACTACTTGTTTATGAATGGTACCATTCTTGATATCTGATTTGTCCATTTATTCTTCTGTGTAGGGACAGTCCAGTTTGGCCAATGTACATGGCAGAAGGACACTGCTGGCATATGATGGCATATATCACATTAGTAGATGTGCAAGTTAATGAGCCCCTGATGGAGTGACTGACGTGGTTAGGACCTGTGATGGTGTCACTAGAGTCGATGTGCGGGCAGAGTTGGCAATGGGGTTTGTTGCAGGGATAGGTTCCTGGCTTAGTGTTCATGTTGTATGGTATATGGTTGCTGGTGAGTATTTCCTTCAGGTTAGGGGGCTGTCTGTAAGCAAGAACTGGCCTGCTTCCCAAGGCTTGATGAGTGAAGGGTTATCTTCCAGGATAGGTTGTAAATCTTTGATAATGCTTTGGAGACATATTAGCTGGGATGGTCAGCGTTATTCTGTTTTCTTTGTTGGGTCTGTCTGGTAGTAAGTGACTTTTGAGTACCCATCTGGCTCTGTCAGTCTGTTTTTTCAATTCCCCAGGTGAATACTGTAGTTTAAAGAAGGCTTTATAGAGATCCCATAGGGGTTTGTCTCTGTCTGAGGAATTAGAGCAAATGCAGTTGTATCTTAGGGCTTACACAAAAGATTGTGTAATGTGTCCAGGATGGAAGCAAGAGGCATGTAGGTATGTATTGCAGTCAGTTGATTTTCAGTATAAGGTAGTGTTAATGTGACCATCCCTTATTTTCCTACTAGGAGCGTGATCAATGCCCAGGACCCCACTGTCCTGTCTGCTGTACAAACACAAAAGAAAAAGATGGTCCTTGCATAGGGTCAATGGCAAAACTCCTCAGCTTCTTGGGGGAGCAGGAAAAGCTCCATGAAAGGAACTTGGCAGAGTTTCTCTGTGTGACCTGGCCCTATGACGAAGTTATTTGTGCATGGAGAGAGAGAGGGGAAAAAATAAGAGAGCCTATAAAAGGGAAGGTAAATCAATTGTGGACAGCACCAGCATTGAGAAAATCCTGGTCCATGACTGGGATTCTTAAGCATTATAGTGATACAAATAATAATTATTGTTGATGACAATGGGACAACTCCCATTGACTTCAATAGGGCCAAGATTTCACCCTATATGGGCAAGAATACTTACACGTAGGACCCAGGACTGACCCCCATTAGAATCACCCAATCTGGAGAAGTTCCAAAGTATGACTGAAGGAGACAGGCTTTAAACTGAGCCAAGTGCTTAGATGTTATGGTTTAAAAGAAAGAAAGAAAGAAAGAAAGAAAGAAAGAAAGAAAGAAAGAAA
>ML688681.1:18205-33174 GCA_007922175.1 Pelusios castaneus | reverse complement strand
AAAGAAAGAAAGAAAGAAAGAAAGAAAGAAAGAAAGAAAGAAAGAAAGAAAGAAAGAAAGAAAGAAAGTGGGTTAAATAGCCACACACATACACAAAAATTATTCCTTGACTAAATAATTTATTTATGATTCCCTTATATATGTTCCCTTAGATGTTATAGTCTTCTAATCAGATCAGAAATAACACCACGACTAGGTCTATACTCAGAAAGTTAGGTCAACTTTCTTAAATCGTCTTTCTAAAATCGACTTTAAGTTGACCTTGTTAAGTCCACTTAAAGGGTGCATCTACACTTGTGAATTAAGTCGACTTAAGCCTGCTTAAGTCGACTTCATTTACTCTGCGTCTACACTACAATTTCCTTAAGTCGACTTAAGCTGCTGCTTCAGTCGACTTAAGGAAATTTTAAGACGACTTTATAAAACCTAGTTTAAAGTCGACTTACTGGCCAAGTAGACTTTATTAAATCGACTTAAGCCACTGTAGACGCAGAGTAGCCCTAAGTCGACTTAAAGTCGGGGTTTCTAAAGGGGACTGGGGGTGTGGAGTGGGTTCCCCTGGGGGGCCCGGCTTGCCCGCTTCCTGCCCGGTCCCAGCATGCAGCTGGGAGCCAGGCTATGGCTGCTTGCCTCTCCTCCGAGCTTGGGGATGCAAGCAGCCATTTCTTTCTCTTCTTTCTTTCCTTTTCTTCTCCTTCCTTTTTTTCTTTATTTTTTTTTTAAAATAAACACCTTTTAAAAATTAAATTTCAATTAAAAGTAATTCAAATTCAATTAATTAAAAATAAACCCAATCAATTGTAATTACAATAAATTTAATTCAATCAATTAATTTTAAACTTATTTTTAATTAAATAAATTGGTGGCCCTTCATGGTTTTAAAATCTGTATTTTGGTCCCTCAAACAAAAAGGTTGGGAACTACTGATTTATAATGCAAAATTTTAAGTGTGTTCATTTGTTTATTCTTTCTTTCTAATGATAGGGCTATCTTGGGGGGAAAAAAGAGTCCTGTGGCACTTTTAAAGACTAACAAATGTAGTTGTTAATTGGTAAATTTGTTAGTCTTTAAGTGCTACAGGACTCCATGTTTGTTTGGCAGATATAGACTAACACGGCTTGAGTTTGAGACCCCTGTCCTAGATAGTGTTGTTAGGTTAGCATGTGTTTAAATCTTTTATTTGGGTGGTGGTCACTCACCATCCAGACCTTATTACTTTACAGCAGTTAAATGGTGTTGATATGGGTCGTGTTTTGCATACCAATTTTCTTTGTGCTCATACAATAGACCATTTATCTGTGGAACTGAAACATAGGCCTTGTACACACGATCAGATTATCGCGCATTAAAGCTCATTACCGCGCGATAGCAACAACGGCGTACACACGTGCAACAGGGCTCTTGCGCGTTAAGTGCCTTGTTGTCGCGCAATCCAACAACCACTCCGACGAGAGTGGTAACAGCTGTTGCGGATCATATATTGCGCGTTTGAGCTCGTGTGTACGCTTACCGCGCATTGACTGGAGTCCGGAACTGTCCCAGCATTCCCAAGTCGTCCTCTCTGGTCTCCCCCCCCACCCGCTCTGTGGCCGTGACGAAACTGTCCCCGCCCTGCCCCGAACTTATTCCCGGGATTTTCAAATTTCAAGTCTCTTTCACTTCCTGCTCTCTTCCTCGTGGAGTGTGTTTGTGCTCCGATCATCAGTAGCAATGGCGGCCCGCCGTGGAAGACGCGCACCCCTTTGGAGCACGGCAGAGGTGCTGGACCTGATCAGCATCTGGGGAGAGTCCGCCGTGCAGGCGCAGCTACGTGGCAGCAGGAGGAATTATGACACATTTGGCATAATTTCTCGGGCCATGTCAGAGAGAGGGCATGATAGAGACACAGTGCAGTGCAGATCAAAGGTGAAGGAGCTCAGAATTACCTATCACCGAGCGAAGGAGGGAAACCGCCGTTCTGGATCAGCGCCTGCAACATGCAGGTACTATAAGGAGATAGAAGCCATCCTCAGCGGGGACCCCACAACCACTGCCAAAAGTCCCGTGGACACTTCAGCCCCTCCTCGTCCGGTGATTGCCAGAGCCGAGCAGGATGAGGACGTTGTTGAGGAGGAGGAGGAGGAGGAGATGGAGGATGACACGGAGGAAAGCGCAACCGCGTGTAGCCAGGAGCTCTTCAGCAGCCCCGCTGAGACGTCCACCCAAGGCTTGAACTGCAGCTTGTTCTCTGAGGCGGCAGAGGGGGGTTCAGGTAAGTTTCTCCTTCATTCAGCTCTGCTCCTGCTAAAATATCATTGTCTGGGGTGGGGGTGCTTGCGGGTCCCCGCTGTGCACGCTATTTACTCTGCATTCATTAGCAGGGCATCAATACAAGCAGTGATTGTAAAATAATCATCTGCATTTAGGTCAGAAAAGGTTTCCTCGATGTACCTCCAGAGCCTAATACTCAGGTTAGATGGGAGAGCGTTTGTGTCTGCGCTCCCAAAGACGGACACTCTGCCTCTCCAGCTGCAAAGCACAGCCCTGGGAACCATGGCAGCACACAGTGCAGCAGCATACGGTCCCGGCCTGCTACCGGCGGCATGTAGGAGATGTATTCTAGATGGAAGGGGCACTCTGAGGAGAGGGATATTGGGTTCCATCTGTGTGCCCTCTTCCGATTCTTAGCCCCCGGTAAGCCGTCTACTAGAATGTACCTTGTCTGCTTCAGCGCAGCGTAGTGTGTTGACCGCCCTGTACCTTCCAGTGGAATGTGCTACTGGAAGGTTACATTGGCTATCTATGCTATGTGTTAACAATGTCTATATTGTTATTTTTGTATTAGAATTGAGCTTCACAAGGCCGGTGTCTACCCCAGCTGACCGAATGAGAAACATTAGGCGGCGTTCTCGAAGAAACAGGGAGGATATGTTTAATGACCTGCTGAAAGCAACACAAGAATCCGCAAGGGAGAATAGAGCCTGGAGAGAGGAATCCCAGCACAGGAGGCAGAAACACAGGGACGAACTGATAAGCGTCATGAAGGAGCAAACAGAACTGCTAAAGAACATGATAGCTTTGCAGTCCCAGGCGATAAATGTCCGGGCTCCACTCCAGACAGTTCAGCCGTGTATGCCTCCCACACACCGCAGTCCCTCAAAGCATTTCTTTGAAGGCCACCCTCCACCCCGGTACAGGACAACATCCAGCCCCCCCCCCCCCAAGCTACTTTTACGAGACCCGGAGCTACACCAACCTGTAACCCCACCCCCATCTTTCAGGTTTCAATAAAAACAGTAACAAATACTTTGAAGAATGCATTTATTTATACACATTATTGAAATGATCCTAAGGTGCACCTCATGCGTCATGGAACTTAACTAGGGAAGGGCATCATTGAAATGCTCCCTGAGTGCCTCCCTTATGCGAGCAGCTTCTCCTTGTGCCACCCTAATACTCCTAGTGGCTGGCTGCTCGAATGCTTCCTCGAGGCGCTGTGCCTCCGTAGCCCACGTAGGGGAAAACTTTTCTCCCCTACTTTCACAAATGTTATGGAGGACACAACATGACGCAATCACGGCAGGGATCTGGTCCTCCGCCAAGTCCAGCCTCCCATACAAACAGCGCCAGCGCCCTTTTAAACGGCCGAAGGCACACTCCACAGTCATTCTGCAGCGGCTCAATCGGTAATTGAACCGCTCCTTGCTGCGATCAAGGTTCCCAGTGTAGGGTTTCATGAGCCATGGCATCAGTGGGTATGCTGGGTCTCCGAGGATGACTATGGGCATCTCCACCTCCCCCACTGTTATTTTTTGATCAGGGAAAAAGGTGCCCCCTTGCAGCTTCCGGTACAGACCAGTGTTCCTGAAAATGCGGGCATCATGCACCTTTCCTGACCACCCAGCATTGATGTCCGTGAAACGACCCTTGTGATCCACGAGTGCTTGCAGCACCATGGAGAAGTAGCCCTTCCTGTTTATGTACTCCGTCGCGAGATGGTCTGGAGCCAAAATAGGGATGTGTGTGCCATCTATGGCTCCCCCGCAGTTAGGGAATCCCATGGCAGCAAAGCCGTCCACAATCTCTCGAACATTGCCCAATGTCACTGTCCTCCGTAGCAGGATGCGATTGATGGCTTGGCACACTTGTGAGAGGGCTAATCCGACGGTGGTCCTCCCGACTCCAAACTGGTTTGCAACGGACCGATAGCAGTCGGGAGTCGCCATCTTCCATACAGCAATCGCAACACGCTTCTCCACAGTTAGGGCTGACCTCATGTTGGTGTCTTTCCGTCGCAGGGCAGGGGCCAACTCTGAGCACAGTTCCAGAAAGGTTGCTTTCCGCATTCGAAAGTTCTGTACCCACTGCTCGTCATCCCACAGCTGCATAACAATGCGATCCCACCACTCAGTGCTCGTCTCTCGCGACCAGAAACGGCGTTGCACCGTGTGCAGATGATCGGTGAAGGAGCTGAGCAACGCGGTGCTGTTGCTCTGCATGGCATCGATCAGCCCCTGCTCCTCGGTGTCCTCATCTGACTCGGAGCTCATTGCGTACTGAGCAACAAGCCGAGATGTATTCAGAATGTTGAAGGCGACAATGGAGATCATAGCAGGATCCATGCTGTCGCTGTAGCGATTGATTGCAAGTGGTGCGTTGCGTCACTGCAATGTTGAAAATAGGCGCGAGTTGCTATTGGCAACGAGGAAGACGCTAGGGGAACACAAAGCACCATGGGAAACTGACACTTTACCCATGGCGCTTTGCGTTCCTTTCCTTCATCCCATGATTCATAGCGCCGATTCAGGGAAAATGGAACGATGGGATAGGTGCCCAGAAGTCATTGCGCTCAACCGCGATAATGCGTGTAATTTTGTTGCGTTGCAGGGAGCAACGTGTGTACGCGTTGTCCCGCAATAAATGTCACGTGAGTTTTGTAGCGCGATTGCCTTGTTGCGCTTTAATCTGATCGTGTGTACATAGCCATAGTTTGTGTTCTGGTGTCATTTCTCAGCGATATCGAATTTCTCTTTTAATTGGTGAGAGTACGAGTTTAAGTAAACTTTCTTGTCCTGTAATTTACTTGCACAGAACTTTTGATGCAAACATTGGTCCTGTTACATTTTTTCTTGATCTGATTGAACTAGGCAGCAATGATACTGATGGCATAGTATTAGCTTTGCTGCAGTGTTTGACAGTACATGGGTTCATGGAGGAATTTCTCAAAGATAATTGGATTGGTTTAGGTGTAGATGGAGCCTCTGTCATGTTAGGCAGTAAGGCTGGTGTTGCTGCAAAACTAAAAACATGATTTCCACTTTTGATAAGTTGGCATTGTTTTAATCACTGGTTGGAATTAGCCATGGCTGATGTTATCAAATGCTGCAGTGAAGTTAATCACTTGAAATCATTCGTGGATTCAATGTATGCTCTGTACAGTCAGTTGCGGAAGTGCTTGAGAGAGTTGGCTGACTGTGCGAGTGGTCTGGAAGTCCAGCTTAATAGGATTGGATGTGTACTTGATGTATGTTGGGTTGCCTCTATCTGCCACCCTATATGAGTTGTTTGGCAGTCATATGCAGCCCTCCATAGCCACTTATTGAAAAACAAAATCAACTGATTTCTCTCTAGAAGGGAAAGATAAAGCAAAGTTTGCTGGCATGGCAAAAAACCTGGAGAATCCAGTTTTTGTTAAAAACTTGGGTCTCATGCTTGATACTCTGGAGGAACTTGCAGACCTGTCTTTGGTGTTGCAAAAATCTGATATAACATTATCTACAGCAAGTGAGTTGATAAGTTGACAAGTTCAGGTGTTTATAGCTCACAGAGAGTGAGGTTCAGAGCTCTACCAAGAGGTTTGTGAGGCGATTGCTGAGCTTGCTTTAAAGGTGTATGTGTAAACACCTGTCTGTGAATGCTGGCAAGCAAATTGAAATTTCTAAATGTCAATTTTACCAGACCTTAGCAGACTCTATGAATGCTAAATTGTTGCCAAACTCAGAGAAATATCTAAGCAGTGCTGGTGAAGCACTTGACCCACCACGTTTCACTACAGAGCTGTCACCGGAATTTGGTGAAAGTGACATGAAATGTTTGTGTTCCAAGTTTGGCATTGCATTTAATGAAGTGAAATGTGCATATCAGGACTGTAAAGATCACAATACTGTGTTATGCAGTGTTTGCTAGTTCATGACAGTAATTGATATAGACATAAATGCCATATAAAATTATAAATATGTTTATGGAGTGATAACTGAGGCATATGGTACTGAGAAGTGGTTGCATATGCCTACTTGGGCTGGGACCCGCACATGCATGTAGGGGGCCTGGACAACATGGGAAGGGGGCCCGGAGATTAGGAGGGTTCCAGGCCCGTCAAATTATACTTTAACCACTGCTCCCCTCCATCCTGCTTTGTTTAGGACCTGCTCCCCACTCTCCTGCTGCCACCCTGTAGATTGGTGGTGAGGGCAAATTTTACAGCAAAGTTCATGGGAGGGGTGGGCATTATTTAAAAGCAGTAGGAGTCTCTGGTGTGGGTCGGCACGGTGGCATCTCTCAGCTGGGCACCCAGGTATCATCCATGTCATGTATTAGGATTAAATAATGATCAATAAACATAACAAGCTTCAGGGTTCCCTTATTAGGCTTTATTCAGCATGTCTGGCAAGGACTGCCAGCAGATACACAGGTTTACCTGAGTACTTAACAACTCTCCCATTTATCACTATGGAAATGACCCCAGTACCCTGAGACACCACTGCCTGCAACTAATTACACTCAGGATGCTGGTGTGGACAGACCCAAGGGTGGGGAGGTCCATCTAATGAAGCAGGGGACGTTGGAGTCCAGGAGTGAGCAACTGAGGGGGTAAAGTGGCACACCAGACCAGATAGTGGGAGGGGAATATCTCACACAGTAAATTGTTTCAGGTGTGTAAAAGCATCAGTGTACATTGGAAGTGCTTAGACATGTGGAGGGACACCGGCCTTGGGGCTTGTTTCTGAGTGCATGTGTCGGGTTGTGGACTGGGGGTGGGGCCTAGTGGCTTGGCCGGGGCGGGGCCTAGCTGGGGTGGGGTCTAGGGGTGTGGCCTAGCTGGGGGGGGCTAACGGAGTGGGCTGGGGGCCTCAGCCCTGGATCTTCTTGCCATCTAGCAATGCCCCTGGTGTAGACGCACCCCACATGACTTAGATGACCAATCACACACTGTGGACATTTGTAGCAAACAGCTCAGAGTACTAAGAAGCTGGAAATGATTCACCCAAGCTATTATATGAATGCTGACACTGAGCAAATACATTCAGAAAAGATGAAGATCTGTTCTGGAAAACTTACCCAAAGGATTGCTGAGTACATTTGCAATAATTATTTTTCAGATGAATGGTTCAACCTGAGCTAATACACCTAGACTAGAAGAGCAAAAATGTGACCCATAATTCACTACTGGTGTCTCTTCTGGTAGTAGCAATAGCAGAAGCTATAATGAACACAGAAGTCAAGCATTTTTGCTAGAAATGGTCAAGGAATGATTCATTTATTCTGTGGAAAAATACTGACAAAAACATTTGTTTCCCATTTTTGATATTTTTCATAGAAATGTTTAGAGTTAGGCAACCAAAAATCAAAAGAGAGGAGAGCTCCAAATTGTTTGCAGTCTAAATAGACAAAGCAGACTCAAACAGGATTGAATGGATCCTCTTACTCCAACTAATTAGTATTAGGCAGGGAGTGGGTTAGTAGCTAGCATACTCCATGAGACCTGGATTCTCATTCCTCTTCTACCAGAGAGTGCCTGTGCCTGACCTTGGCCAAGCTGTATGTACTTCTTTCTGTGTCTATTCTGATTACGAATCTTTCAAGGTAGGAACTGGGTCTCTGTGTACAGTCCTTGAATAGTATGATCGTGGCTTCGGGGCTCTACTGTAATACAAATAAAACATTGTGAAAAAAGAATGATAACCTCCATTTTACATATGGGGAACTAAGGCATGGAGAGGTTAAGGGCTAGATTTTCTTAAAGAACTCAACACACTGAGAGGTAGACTTTTTTTGAAAATCACTAATTCCTGGGTGCTGAGCACCTTTGGCTATGTCTACACTTGCACTTTTAAGTCAACTTAACTAACTCGACATAACTAAGTCGACTTTAAGTCGACTTAGTGAAGTCGACTTAGTGTGTCTACACTTAACATTAAAGTCGACTTAAAGGGGAACTTACAAAGTCGACCTAGAGCGTCCACACTGGATGCTCTAGGTCGACTTTGTAGGGCTAAGGGGACCTTGGGCAGGTCCACGGTGGCGGGGGGGGGGAGCACCCCCTGTGTACAATGGGGCAAAGGGGGACAGGGACCCTGGCAGGGCAGAGCCCTGTGTGTGACACTGTCTGGCTTTAGGGAAGCATTTATGATATTATTTTCTATGGATATCTCATAAATGCTATAATCCATAGGAACTATGTCATGTTTGGTATCAATAGAAAGATAGTAATTTGCTGGGAATGATTATATAGTTTATGTCTAGGAATTCTATTTTCATTAGAAGTTAAGAATTTGATGTTATATCCATACTTTAACTTGTGTCATTCTGGAGAAATTAGATGGGAGTGTGTGAACAACCATTGTCTCCTTAATGATTAGGAATTTTCCAGGTAGAAAGGTCCCAGGGACTATCCCTGATGAGCTATTGAGGACATAAAGAATACAACCATTGTATCCTTAATGGCTCATCAGTTTACTCCCTGGAACCATATCACCTGGCAAATTCCTAAACATTAAGGAGACAATGGTTGTTCACACCCTCCGTCTAAGACATTTCTCCAGAAGGACACAAGTTAAAGTATGGATATAACATCAAATTCTTAACTTCTAATGAAAATAGAATTCCTAGACATAAACTATATAATCATTCCCAGCCAATTACTACCTTTCTATTGATACCGAACATGACATAGTTTCTATGGATTATAGCATTTATGAGATAGCCATTGAAAATAATATCATAAATGCTTCTCTAAATCCAGACAGTGTCACACTGTGCCCACATGCCCTGCCCTTTGGGGGGCATGCCAGGCTCCCCCTGTACCCCCCCCCCGGCAGGGAGGGCATTGGTGTAGTCCTGGGGTAGCCCTAAGTCGACTTAGGGCTACCCCAGGGCTACACTGGCTTAATTCGACTTTAGAAAGTCGAATTAAGCCTTAGGTCGAATAGAAAGGTGGTTTAATAAAGTCGACTTTATTTTGCTTAAGTCGACTTAATTTACAAGTGTAGATGCACCCTTTGAGAGTGAGGTCCAAGGTGTTTTATAAGCCTCCCGGACATTACCCCAGCAGGTCAAATCCAAACCCTAGTCTCATCTGCGTGCTATCGACACTGTCTGCATGGCTCTGTTGTGTTAGCTGCACACAGGTTGGGCCTGTCCCTCCCTCACAACTCCCCAACCCCACACCTCCATGCACTTGATTTTGCACCTGCTGTGGGTTACTCTTGACATGTTGAGCCTGCTGGTTTTCCTTTGGTTTCCATGGGAACCCAGGCACCCTCAGGAGCTTGGCTACAGCTGACAACATCTCTGACTCCACCGCATTCCATTTTTAACAACTCTCTTGTTGTTACCTGCCTGCCCCTTGGCCCCTTGAAATGATTTGAAGTGGAATTTACTGCTTTGTCCCTACTTGGCTTGCACAAAGAGAACCAGTCTGATTCTGGCCCTCTCCCCTGCCCAAGCTGGCCTTCCTTCCTCACTTCCTGAACATGAAATGAAATCAAAGGAAAAAAGGAGGCAGCGGGGCTGCTGCGTCTAATTTTAACGAGGCTTCCCCTTCAAAAGAGTGAGCCTCACTCAGTGGTGAAGAATAGCTTGTGCCGTTCAGAGGCACTTTCACAGGGACGTACAAAGAATCCTGCCTCAGAATGTCTGACAGCTTTCACTGCACATGGCAGAGATCAGCCGGAGAGATTTATTAGTTGACTTGAAAGCCCAAAGAGCTCAGGAAAATTTGGCTCTCACCTTATTGTCTGGAAGACTGTCTGGTCAAAAACCTTTATCCAGAGAAAAGGTGGTTTGGTTTTGTTCTACAGGATGTGGATATGCCACTGTAATAACAGGCCTTTCATTTACAGCAGAGAAAATAAGATATAAGGGTCCATTTGTGTCAGTGTTCAGAAGCCTCTTGAAATCAATGGCTATGTCTACACTTGCACTTTTAAGTCGACTTTAACTAAGTTGACTTAACTAAGTCGACTTGAAGTCGACTTAGTTAAGTCGACTTAGTGTGTCTACACTTAACATTAAAGTCGACTTAAAGGGGAACTTACAAAGTCGACCTAGAGCATCCACACTGGATGCTCTAGGTCGACTTTGTGGGGCTAGGGGGACCTTGGGCAGGTCCACGGTGGCGGGGGGGCACCCCCTGTGTACAATAGGGCAAAGGGGGACAGGAACCCTGGCAGGGCAGAGCCCTGTGTATGATGCTCTCTGGATTTAGGGAAGCATTTATGATATTATTTTCTATGGATATCTCATAAATGCTATAATCCATAGGAACTATGTCATGTTTGGTATCAATAGAAAGGTAGTAATTTGCTGGGAATGATTATATAGTTTATGTCTAGGAATTCTATTTCGATTAGAAGTTAAGAATTTGATGTTATATCCATACTTTAACTTGTGTCATTCTGGACAAATGTCTTACATGGGAGGGTGCGAACAACCATTGTCTCCTTAATGTTAAGGAGTCTGCCAGGTGATCTGGTCCCAGGGAGAATCCTGATGAGCCATTAAGGAGACAATGGTTGTCCCTGCTCTGGCCATTCAGCCGGGAGGTTGGGACTGGGGGGCCGGGTTGGCTGTTGCACAGCGCGGGGCCCTGCAAAGCAGCCGCAAGGGGGCAGCAGCAGCAGCAGCATGGGCGGCCTTGCTGCAGCTGGCCAGCAGAGCTGCTCTGGGGGGGAGCGAACAGAAGCTGGCCCACCCCGCTTCACCTCCAGGAGCGGATCAGCCGGCCCAGGGGCAGAGTGGAGCACAGAGTCTGGCTTCTGGCTCTGCCTCCGCCAGCGCCGATAGGGCAGGAATGCTCTCAATGCGCCTGTCCTGCCGGTACTAAGCCAGGCAGGGACTGATCATTGCAGTAGTTTTAGGGGCTTGAGCCCAGGGCCCCCTTTTTGTAGACCTAACTTGTAACCTGGGACTTCCAAAGCTGAGATGGGCTGTCTGTGAGGATAATTATCACCTAATTTAGACTAATGGGCTGCTATTGTTCTGTGTCTATTGGTGTCACAGGTTGTGTCTATACTTACAAGTTAGGTCGACTTAAGTCCATGGCTTCTCCGTCCCAGGAGAGCCAGCTGTATACCAGCTCACTCTCCCAGGAGAAGCCGTCCACAGCTTCTCAGGGAGAGCCAGCCGTGCGCCGGCTAGCTCTCCCCGGGATGAGCCGCCCGCAGCTTCTCAGGGAGAGCCAGCTGTGTGCAGGCTGGCTCTCCCTGGGAGGAGTCGCATGCAGCCTCTCGTCCCAGGGACAGCCAGCCTTGCAGAGCTGGCTCTCCCGGGACGAACCACTGGTGGCTTGCCTGTCTCGGGGAGTGCCAGCCTTGCAGAGCTAGCTCTCCCTGGGACAAGCCACTGGAGCCTTGCCTGTCTCCAGGAGAGCGTGTCTTGCAAGGCTGGCTCTTGCCGGGATGAGCCGCAAGCAGCTTTCCAGTCTAGGGAGAGCCAACCCTGCAAGACTGGCTCTCCCTTCACCTATCCAGTCGACTTAGAGTCTAGTGTAGACTCTCTAGGTTGACTTAAGAAAGTCGACTTAATAAGGTCGACCTAACTTACTAAGTATAGACATAGCCACAGTTAGCTTGCTCCTGCCTCTTGCTATTGCCTCTGCAGCAAGCTGGAGGCAGAGAGAGGAAGGAAAGATGCTTTCACAGGCAGGGCTGGATTAATTGGCCTGGGGACCCCAAACTGCCCCTGACCGGGAACCCCTTGCCTGATCCTCCAGTTGCAGGGGCCCCCATTGCTAGGGGGGGCCCTGAGGCGAGAGGGCGCTCCCGCCCTGACCCCATTCTGGCCACTCGGCCAGAGGGGTGGGACTGGGTGGCTGGGCCGGGCCAGCTGTCATGCGGCGCAGGGCCCCCCAACACAGCCACACGGGAGTGGCAGCGGCAGCGAGTGGCAGTGTGGGCATGGGTGGCCTCGCTGCGGCTGGCCAGCCACCCCCAGGTGGAGCAAACAGGGGCTGGCCCACCCTGCTCCGTCTCCAGGGGTGGACCAGCCAGCCCAGGGACGGAGAAGAGCACAAAGCCTGGCTTCTGGCTCCACACCCCCCACCAGCGCCAACAGGGCAGGAGCACTCTCAGCACTCAGATCATTGCAGGGGTTTTAGGGGCTAGAGCCTGGGGCCCCCTTTTTGGCTGGGGCCCAGGGCTTAAGCCCCTAAAGCCCCTGCATTAATCTGGCCTTGTTCGCCGGCCATGCCTAATGCTTTCCCAGCAGGGAAGGAGGCATGGAAAGATTGGGGGAGAGGGGGCTATGGGAAAGATTTTGTGGGGGCTATGCCTCCCCCCGCCTACAATAAAATCCACCCATAAAGTTTGCCTTCCTTTTAGATCTGTGAAAGTGCTGGTGGAGCTTCTCTGTCTGCCTGGACTCCTGGCTCACTCTACCTGCTGGGGCAGAATGAGATCGCTGCCCAGTTTTTTTCCAGCACCCGCTGCTGCAAATACAGGCAACATGGGCGACGTAACTGACAGATAGACTTCACCTGCAGCTGTAATGTAGATCAGGGGTTCTTAAACTTTTTGGGGTTGTGACACAGCTGGGGGAGCAGCCATTTGTGACACACCAAGGCTCCCCTCTCCACGGCAGCCCCCTACACCCCCCCAGCAACCCCACTTCTTCCCCCAGCAGCCCCTCATCTCTCCCCTGTCATAAAGAACTGCTCAGCAGATCAGGAAGCCAGCCCCACAGAAGGAGTAGTGCTGAGTGAAAGGGAAGGCATTTCCCTCCAACTCAGCACACGGAAGACACTGTGTTAAGTAGTCAGTAGGCAATTGGAGGGAGATACACAAGGTATTTTAAGTACTTTACATATCTCCCTTCGATTGCCACCGAAATTGCACTCCAGTGTACACCAGTGCTCACATAAAAAATGTGAGGGCTGGAGATCACCTTAGATTGAGACTTAGGCTTTGTCTACATGTGTACTTTTGTCGGCAAAATTTTTGTCTGTTAAAGGTATGAAAAAAACACACCCCGACCAACCTAAGTTTTACTGACAGAAGTGCCGATGATGACAGCCTATGTCAGTGGAAGATGCTTGCCCATTGACACACCTACCACCACTCAAGGGGTTGGTTTAATTATATCGCTGGCAGAACAGTCTGCTGTTAGCACAAACAGGCTACACACAGTGGTTAAAGTATAATTTGATGGGCCCTGGAACCCTCCTAATCTCCAGGCCCCCTTCCCATATTTCTGGGCCCCCTTCATGCATATGTGGGCCCCAACCCAGGTAGGCATTTGCAACCACTTCTCAGTACCACATGCATCGGTTATCGCTCCAGAAAAATATTTATAATTTTATATGGCGTTTATGTCTATAGCAATTATTGTCACAAACTGCATAACACAGTAAGTATTGTGATTAACAATGGTAGGGTGTAGGACCTGCCAGCAGTCAGGGCAAGGCGGAACATGCATTCCACTGGATTTTTCTATTTTTAGGGGCCCCGGAACTCTGGTCCCTCAAATTTTGGGCCCCGGAACTGTGTTCCAGTGTGTTCCCCCTAACTTTAACCCCTGGCTACACAGGAGACTTTATAGCAGTACAATTGTGGCGATACAGCTATGTTACTAGAAGAGCTGTAATGTAGACATAGCCTTAAAGAGCTCAATCTGTTTAGTTACCAAAAGGAAGATTGAGATGGGACTGGATTAGAGTATACAAGAATCTTCTCAAGGAGAAATGATCAGGTGATAAAGGACTTTATAACCTAGCATGCAAAGACAGACAAAGAACCGTTGGCTGGCAGCTGAACCAAACAACTTTAAATGAGAGATTAGGCAGAGGTTTCTAACTGAGGGTGCTTAATAATTGGAACAAATTCCCAGATGACGGGATGGATTCTCCATCTGTTGGTATATTCAAGTCATGATCAGATGAGTGCCTTTCTGGAAGATGCTTTAGCCAAACACAAGTGATTGGAGCTCAATGCAGAGGTAACTGGGTGACATGTAATAGCCGGAACTATGCAAGAAGACAAAACTAAATGGTCTAATGGTGCCTTCTATTTTAAAACTCTATGAATAGGAAACCTGGAGACATCTTAAAAAGATTCTGGCTTTCAGAGCAGGTTCTCTACAGTTCCTGAAAATTGAGCCCTTTAAAGTGTCCTAAGATGAGTCTCCAAAATCTCCTTTCGCTTTGGAAAATTTAAACCTGAAATGTCTTTTTTCTGTGGATGAGAGTGAGACAGATAAACACAGATAAATCACTGTGAAAGTGATTCTCAGAAAGGTTCCTGGAAGCTGATTTGAGACCCCAAACCCATCTCCACTGCTTGCCTTCTTTAGGTTTTGACGCAGTATAAGGTAACACTCACTGGACCAGCCTGGCATTGGGTGTCCTGTACTCATAGACCAACAAAGAAGCTGTCAAGGCTAAGAAAGGCAGGGTGTTTACTGGGATGGAATTTTCAAAGAAGCCTCTGGGAGTTAGAGGCCCAGTAGTCAGCTCAGGCAACAGGGACACAGGAATTATAGTAAGAGAGGTGTGTGGTAGTTGTTAGAATACAGGACTGGGAATTCCTAATTCTGCTCCCCTGGGCTCTATTTGTAGCCTCAGGCAGCTCAATTATCCTATCCGCTCTGTCTCTTGGCCTCTCCATTTGTGAAATGCAGATAATAATAGTTACCTACCGAGCAGGGAAGTTAGGAAGCTCCGATTCGAGCCGACCCCCCAGCACAGCCCTCGGGGTCCGGGTCTCGGCAGGAGCCGC
>ML688680.1:18206-33178 GCA_007922175.1 Pelusios castaneus | reverse complement strand
AAAGAAAGAAAGAAAGAAAGAAAGAAAGAAAGAAAGAAAGAAAGAAAGAAAGAAAGAAAGAAAGAAAGTGGGTTAAATAGCCACACACATACACAAAAATTATTCCTTGACTAAATAATTTATTTATGATTCCCTTATATATGTTCCCTTAGATGTTATAGTCTTCTAATCAGATCAGAAATAACACCACGACTAGGTCTATACTCAGAAAGTTAGGTCAACTTTCTTAAATCGTCTTTCTAAAATCGACTTTAAGTTGACCTTGTTAAGTCCACTTAAAGGGTGCATCTACACTTGTGAATTAAGTCGACTTAAGCCTGCTTAAGTCGACTTCATTTACTCTGCGTCTACACTACAATTTCCTTAAGTCGACTTAAGCTGCTGCTTCAGTCGACTTAAGGAAATTTTAAGACGACTTTATAAAACCTAGTTTAAAGTCGACTTACTGGCCAAGTAGACTTTATTAAATCGACTTAAGCCACTGTAGACGCAGAGTAGCCCTAAGTCGACTTAAAGTCGGGGTTTCTAAAGGGGACTGGGGGTGTGGAGTGGGTTCCCCTGGGGGGCCCGGCTTGCCCGCTTCCTGCCCGGTCCCAGCATGCAGCTGGGAGCCAGGCTATGGCTGCTTGCCTCTCCTCCGAGCTTGGGGATGCAAGCAGCCATTTCTTTCTCTTCTTTCTTTCCTTTTCTTCTCCTTCCTTTTTTTCTTTATTTTTTTTTTAAAATAAACACCTTTTAAAAATTAAATTTCAATTAAAAGTAATTCAAATTCAATTAATTAAAAATAAACCCAATCAATTGTAATTACAATAAATTTAATTCAATCAATTAATTTTAAACTTATTTTTAATTAAATAAATTGGTGGCCCTTCATGGTTTTAAAATCTGTATTTTGGTCCCTCAAACAAAAAGGTTGGGAACTACTGATTTATAATGCAAAATTTTAAGTGTGTTCATTTGTTTATTCTTTCTTTCTAATGATAGGGCTATCTTGGGGGGAAAAAAGAGTCCTGTGGCACTTTTAAAGACTAACAAATGTAGTTGTTAATTGGTAAATTTGTTAGTCTTTAAGTGCTACAGGACTCCATGTTTGTTTGGCAGATATAGACTAACACGGCTTGAGTTTGAGACCCCTGTCCTAGATAGTGTTGTTAGGTTAGCATGTGTTTAAATCTTTTATTTGGGTGGTGGTCACTCACCATCCAGACCTTATTACTTTACAGCAGTTAAATGGTGTTGATATGGGTCGTGTTTTGCATACCAATTTTCTTTGTGCTCATACAATAGACCATTTATCTGTGGAACTGAAACATAGGCCTTGTACACACGATCAGATTATCGCGCATTAAAGCTCATTACCGCGCGATAGCAACAACGGCGTACACACGTGCAACAGGGCTCTTGCGCGTTAAGTGCCTTGTTGTCGCGCAATCCAACAACCACTCCGACGAGAGTGGTAACAGCTGTTGCGGATCATATATTGCGCGTTTGAGCTCGTGTGTACGCTTACCGCGCATTGACTGGAGTCCGGAACTGTCCCAGCATTCCCAAGTCGTCCTCTCTGGTCTCCCCCCCCACCCGCTCTGTGGCCGTGACGAAACTGTCCCCGCCCTGCCCCGAACTTATTCCCGGGATTTTCAAATTTCAAGTCTCTTTCACTTCCTGCTCTCTTCCTCGTGGAGTGTGTTTGTGCTCCGATCATCAGTAGCAATGGCGGCCCGCCGTGGAAGACGCGCACCCCTTTGGAGCACGGCAGAGGTGCTGGACCTGATCAGCATCTGGGGAGAGTCCGCCGTGCAGGCGCAGCTACGTGGCAGCAGGAGGAATTATGACACATTTGGCATAATTTCTCGGGCCATGTCAGAGAGAGGGCATGATAGAGACACAGTGCAGTGCAGATCAAAGGTGAAGGAGCTCAGAATTACCTATCACCGAGCGAAGGAGGGAAACCGCCGTTCTGGATCAGCGCCTGCAACATGCAGGTACTATAAGGAGATAGAAGCCATCCTCAGCGGGGACCCCACAACCACTGCCAAAAGTCCCGTGGACACTTCAGCCCCTCCTCGTCCGGTGATTGCCAGAGCCGAGCAGGATGAGGACGTTGTTGAGGAGGAGGAGGAGGAGGAGATGGAGGATGACACGGAGGAAAGCGCAACCGCGTGTAGCCAGGAGCTCTTCAGCAGCCCCGCTGAGACGTCCACCCAAGGCTTGAACTGCAGCTTGTTCTCTGAGGCGGCAGAGGGGGGTTCAGGTAAGTTTCTCCTTCATTCAGCTCTGCTCCTGCTAAAATATCATTGTCTGGGGTGGGGGTGCTTGCGGGTCCCCGCTGTGCACGCTATTTACTCTGCATTCATTAGCAGGGCATCAATACAAGCAGTGATTGTAAAATAATCATCTGCATTTAGGTCAGAAAAGGTTTCCTCGATGTACCTCCAGAGCCTAATACTCAGGTTAGATGGGAGAGCGTTTGTGTCTGCGCTCCCAAAGACGGACACTCTGCCTCTCCAGCTGCAAAGCACAGCCCTGGGAACCATGGCAGCACACAGTGCAGCAGCATACGGTCCCGGCCTGCTACCGGCGGCATGTAGGAGATGTATTCTAGATGGAAGGGGCACTCTGAGGAGAGGGATATTGGGTTCCATCTGTGTGCCCTCTTCCGATTCTTAGCCCCCGGTAAGCCGTCTACTAGAATGTACCTTGTCTGCTTCAGCGCAGCGTAGTGTGTTGACCGCCCTGTACCTTCCAGTGGAATGTGCTACTGGAAGGTTACATTGGCTATCTATGCTATGTGTTAACAATGTCTATATTGTTATTTTTGTATTAGAATTGAGCTTCACAAGGCCGGTGTCTACCCCAGCTGACCGAATGAGAAACATTAGGCGGCGTTCTCGAAGAAACAGGGAGGATATGTTTAATGACCTGCTGAAAGCAACACAAGAATCCGCAAGGGAGAATAGAGCCTGGAGAGAGGAATCCCAGCACAGGAGGCAGAAACACAGGGACGAACTGATAAGCGTCATGAAGGAGCAAACAGAACTGCTAAAGAACATGATAGCTTTGCAGTCCCAGGCGATAAATGTCCGGGCTCCACTCCAGACAGTTCAGCCGTGTATGCCTCCCACACACCGCAGTCCCTCAAAGCATTTCTTTGAAGGCCACCCTCCACCCCGGTACAGGACAACATCCAGCCCCCCCCCCCCCAAGCTACTTTTACGAGACCCGGAGCTACACCAACCTGTAACCCCACCCCCATCTTTCAGGTTTCAATAAAAACAGTAACAAATACTTTGAAGAATGCATTTATTTATACACATTATTGAAATGATCCTAAGGTGCACCTCATGCGTCATGGAACTTAACTAGGGAAGGGCATCATTGAAATGCTCCCTGAGTGCCTCCCTTATGCGAGCAGCTTCTCCTTGTGCCACCCTAATACTCCTAGTGGCTGGCTGCTCGAATGCTTCCTCGAGGCGCTGTGCCTCCGTAGCCCACGTAGGGGAAAACTTTTCTCCCCTACTTTCACAAATGTTATGGAGGACACAACATGACGCAATCACGGCAGGGATCTGGTCCTCCGCCAAGTCCAGCCTCCCATACAAACAGCGCCAGCGCCCTTTTAAACGGCCGAAGGCACACTCCACAGTCATTCTGCAGCGGCTCAATCGGTAATTGAACCGCTCCTTGCTGCGATCAAGGTTCCCAGTGTAGGGTTTCATGAGCCATGGCATCAGTGGGTATGCTGGGTCTCCGAGGATGACTATGGGCATCTCCACCTCCCCCACTGTTATTTTTTGATCAGGGAAAAAGGTGCCCCCTTGCAGCTTCCGGTACAGACCAGTGTTCCTGAAAATGCGGGCATCATGCACCTTTCCTGACCACCCAGCATTGATGTCCGTGAAACGACCCTTGTGATCCACGAGTGCTTGCAGCACCATGGAGAAGTAGCCCTTCCTGTTTATGTACTCCGTCGCGAGATGGTCTGGAGCCAAAATAGGGATGTGTGTGCCATCTATGGCTCCCCCGCAGTTAGGGAATCCCATGGCAGCAAAGCCGTCCACAATCTCTCGAACATTGCCCAATGTCACTGTCCTCCGTAGCAGGATGCGATTGATGGCTTGGCACACTTGTGAGAGGGCTAATCCGACGGTGGTCCTCCCGACTCCAAACTGGTTTGCAACGGACCGATAGCAGTCGGGAGTCGCCATCTTCCATACAGCAATCGCAACACGCTTCTCCACAGTTAGGGCTGACCTCATGTTGGTGTCTTTCCGTCGCAGGGCAGGGGCCAACTCTGAGCACAGTTCCAGAAAGGTTGCTTTCCGCATTCGAAAGTTCTGTACCCACTGCTCGTCATCCCACAGCTGCATAACAATGCGATCCCACCACTCAGTGCTCGTCTCTCGCGACCAGAAACGGCGTTGCACCGTGTGCAGATGATCGGTGAAGGAGCTGAGCAACGCGGTGCTGTTGCTCTGCATGGCATCGATCAGCCCCTGCTCCTCGGTGTCCTCATCTGACTCGGAGCTCATTGCGTACTGAGCAACAAGCCGAGATGTATTCAGAATGTTGAAGGCGACAATGGAGATCATAGCAGGATCCATGCTGTCGCTGTAGCGATTGATTGCAAGTGGTGCGTTGCGTCACTGCAATGTTGAAAATAGGCGCGAGTTGCTATTGGCAACGAGGAAGACGCTAGGGGAACACAAAGCACCATGGGAAACTGACACTTTACCCATGGCGCTTTGCGTTCCTTTCCTTCATCCCATGATTCATAGCGCCGATTCAGGGAAAATGGAACGATGGGATAGGTGCCCAGAAGTCATTGCGCTCAACCGCGATAATGCGTGTAATTTTGTTGCGTTGCAGGGAGCAACGTGTGTACGCGTTGTCCCGCAATAAATGTCACGTGAGTTTTGTAGCGCGATTGCCTTGTTGCGCTTTAATCTGATCGTGTGTACATAGCCATAGTTTGTGTTCTGGTGTCATTTCTCAGCGATATCGAATTTCTCTTTTAATTGGTGAGAGTACGAGTTTAAGTAAACTTTCTTGTCCTGTAATTTACTTGCACAGAACTTTTGATGCAAACATTGGTCCTGTTACATTTTTTCTTGATCTGATTGAACTAGGCAGCAATGATACTGATGGCATAGTATTAGCTTTGCTGCAGTGTTTGACAGTACATGGGTTCATGGAGGAATTTCTCAAAGATAATTGGATTGGTTTAGGTGTAGATGGAGCCTCTGTCATGTTAGGCAGTAAGGCTGGTGTTGCTGCAAAACTAAAAACATGATTTCCACTTTTGATAAGTTGGCATTGTTTTAATCACTGGTTGGAATTAGCCATGGCTGATGTTATCAAATGCTGCAGTGAAGTTAATCACTTGAAATCATTCGTGGATTCAATGTATGCTCTGTACAGTCAGTTGCGGAAGTGCTTGAGAGAGTTGGCTGACTGTGCGAGTGGTCTGGAAGTCCAGCTTAATAGGATTGGATGTGTACTTGATGTATGTTGGGTTGCCTCTATCTGCCACCCTATATGAGTTGTTTGGCAGTCATATGCAGCCCTCCATAGCCACTTATTGAAAAACAAAATCAACTGATTTCTCTCTAGAAGGGAAAGATAAAGCAAAGTTTGCTGGCATGGCAAAAAACCTGGAGAATCCAGTTTTTGTTAAAAACTTGGGTCTCATGCTTGATACTCTGGAGGAACTTGCAGACCTGTCTTTGGTGTTGCAAAAATCTGATATAACATTATCTACAGCAAGTGAGTTGATAAGTTGACAAGTTCAGGTGTTTATAGCTCACAGAGAGTGAGGTTCAGAGCTCTACCAAGAGGTTTGTGAGGCGATTGCTGAGCTTGCTTTAAAGGTGTATGTGTAAACACCTGTCTGTGAATGCTGGCAAGCAAATTGAAATTTCTAAATGTCAATTTTACCAGACCTTAGCAGACTCTATGAATGCTAAATTGTTGCCAAACTCAGAGAAATATCTAAGCAGTGCTGGTGAAGCACTTGACCCACCACGTTTCACTACAGAGCTGTCACCGGAATTTGGTGAAAGTGACATGAAATGTTTGTGTTCCAAGTTTGGCATTGCATTTAATGAAGTGAAATGTGCATATCAGGACTGTAAAGATCACAATACTGTGTTATGCAGTGTTTGCTAGTTCATGACAGTAATTGATATAGACATAAATGCCATATAAAATTATAAATATGTTTATGGAGTGATAACTGAGGCATATGGTACTGAGAAGTGGTTGCATATGCCTACTTGGGCTGGGACCCGCACATGCATGTAGGGGGCCTGGACAACATGGGAAGGGGGCCCGGAGATTAGGAGGGTTCCAGGCCCGTCAAATTATACTTTAACCACTGCTCCCCTCCATCCTGCTTTGTTTAGGACCTGCTCCCCACTCTCCTGCTGCCACCCTGTAGATTGGTGGTGAGGGCAAATTTTACAGCAAAGTTCATGGGAGGGGTGGGCATTATTTAAAAGCAGTAGGAGTCTCTGGTGTGGGTCGGCACGGTGGCATCTCTCAGCTGGGCACCCAGGTATCATCCATGTCATGTATTAGGATTAAATAATGATCAATAAACATAACAAGCTTCAGGGTTCCCTTATTAGGCTTTATTCAGCATGTCTGGCAAGGACTGCCAGCAGATACACAGGTTTACCTGAGTACTTAACAACTCTCCCATTTATCACTATGGAAATGACCCCAGTACCCTGAGACACCACTGCCTGCAACTAATTACACTCAGGATGCTGGTGTGGACAGACCCAAGGGTGGGGAGGTCCATCTAATGAAGCAGGGGACGTTGGAGTCCAGGAGTGAGCAACTGAGGGGGTAAAGTGGCACACCAGACCAGATAGTGGGAGGGGAATATCTCACACAGTAAATTGTTTCAGGTGTGTAAAAGCATCAGTGTACATTGGAAGTGCTTAGACATGTGGAGGGACACCGGCCTTGGGGCTTGTTTCTGAGTGCATGTGTCGGGTTGTGGACTGGGGGTGGGGCCTAGTGGCTTGGCCGGGGCGGGGCCTAGCTGGGGTGGGGTCTAGGGGTGTGGCCTAGCTGGGGGGGGGCTAACGGAGTGGGCTGGGGGCCTCAGCCCTGGATCTTCTTGCCATCTAGCAATGCCCCTGGTGTAGACGCACCCCACATGACTTAGATGACCAATCACACACTGTGGACATTTGTAGCAAACAGCTCAGAGTACTAAGAAGCTGGAAATGATTCACCCAAGCTATTATATGAATGCTGACACTGAGCAAATACATTCAGAAAAGATGAAGATCTGTTCTGGAAAACTTACCCAAAGGATTGCTGAGTACATTTGCAATAATTATTTTTCAGATGAATGGTTCAACCTGAGCTAATACACCTAGACTAGAAGAGCAAAAATGTGACCCATAATTCACTACTGGTGTCTCTTCTGGTAGTAGCAATAGCAGAAGCTATAATGAACACAGAAGTCAAGCATTTTTGCTAGAAATGGTCAAGGAATGATTCATTTATTCTGTGGAAAAATACTGACAAAAACATTTGTTTCCCATTTTTGATATTTTTCATAGAAATGTTTAGAGTTAGGCAACCAAAAATCAAAAGAGAGGAGAGCTCCAAATTGTTTGCAGTCTAAATAGACAAAGCAGACTCAAACAGGATTGAATGGATCCTCTTACTCCAACTAATTAGTATTAGGCAGGGAGTGGGTTAGTAGCTAGCATACTCCATGAGACCTGGATTCTCATTCCTCTTCTACCAGAGAGTGCCTGTGCCTGACCTTGGCCAAGCTGTATGTACTTCTTTCTGTGTCTATTCTGATTACGAATCTTTCAAGGTAGGAACTGGGTCTCTGTGTACAGTCCTTGAATAGTATGATCGTGGCTTCGGGGCTCTACTGTAATACAAATAAAACATTGTGAAAAAAGAATGATAACCTCCATTTTACATATGGGGAACTAAGGCATGGAGAGGTTAAGGGCTAGATTTTCTTAAAGAACTCAACACACTGAGAGGTAGACTTTTTTTGAAAATCACTAATTCCTGGGTGCTGAGCACCTTTGGCTATGTCTACACTTGCACTTTTAAGTCAACTTAACTAACTCGACATAACTAAGTCGACTTTAAGTCGACTTAGTGAAGTCGACTTAGTGTGTCTACACTTAACATTAAAGTCGACTTAAAGGGGAACTTACAAAGTCGACCTAGAGCGTCCACACTGGATGCTCTAGGTCGACTTTGTAGGGCTAAGGGGACCTTGGGCAGGTCCACGGTGGCGGGGGGGGGGAGCACCCCCTGTGTACAATGGGGCAAAGGGGGACAGGGACCCTGGCAGGGCAGAGCCCTGTGTGTGACACTGTCTGGCTTTAGGGAAGCATTTATGATATTATTTTCTATGGATATCTCATAAATGCTATAATCCATAGGAACTATGTCATGTTTGGTATCAATAGAAAGATAGTAATTTGCTGGGAATGATTATATAGTTTATGTCTAGGAATTCTATTTTCATTAGAAGTTAAGAATTTGATGTTATATCCATACTTTAACTTGTGTCATTCTGGAGAAATTAGATGGGAGTGTGTGAACAACCATTGTCTCCTTAATGATTAGGAATTTTCCAGGTAGAAAGGTCCCAGGGACTATCCCTGATGAGCTATTGAGGACATAAAGAATACAACCATTGTATCCTTAATGGCTCATCAGTTTACTCCCTGGAACCATATCACCTGGCAAATTCCTAAACATTAAGGAGACAATGGTTGTTCACACCCTCCGTCTAAGACATTTCTCCAGAAGGACACAAGTTAAAGTATGGATATAACATCAAATTCTTAACTTCTAATGAAAATAGAATTCCTAGACATAAACTATATAATCATTCCCAGCCAATTACTACCTTTCTATTGATACCGAACATGACATAGTTTCTATGGATTATAGCATTTATGAGATAGCCATTGAAAATAATATCATAAATGCTTCTCTAAATCCAGACAGTGTCACACTGTGCCCACATGCCCTGCCCTTTGGGGGGCATGCCAGGCTCCCCCTGTACCCCCCCCCCGGCAGGGAGGGCATTGGTGTAGTCCTGGGGTAGCCCTAAGTCGACTTAGGGCTACCCCAGGGCTACACTGGCTTAATTCGACTTTAGAAAGTCGAATTAAGCCTTAGGTCGAATAGAAAGGTGGTTTAATAAAGTCGACTTTATTTTGCTTAAGTCGACTTAATTTACAAGTGTAGATGCACCCTTTGAGAGTGAGGTCCAAGGTGTTTTATAAGCCTCCCGGACATTACCCCAGCAGGTCAAATCCAAACCCTAGTCTCATCTGCGTGCTATCGACACTGTCTGCATGGCTCTGTTGTGTTAGCTGCACACAGGTTGGGCCTGTCCCTCCCTCACAACTCCCCAACCCCACACCTCCATGCACTTGATTTTGCACCTGCTGTGGGTTACTCTTGACATGTTGAGCCTGCTGGTTTTCCTTTGGTTTCCATGGGAACCCAGGCACCCTCAGGAGCTTGGCTACAGCTGACAACATCTCTGACTCCACCGCATTCCATTTTTAACAACTCTCTTGTTGTTACCTGCCTGCCCCTTGGCCCCTTGAAATGATTTGAAGTGGAATTTACTGCTTTGTCCCTACTTGGCTTGCACAAAGAGAACCAGTCTGATTCTGGCCCTCTCCCCTGCCCAAGCTGGCCTTCCTTCCTCACTTCCTGAACATGAAATGAAATCAAAGGAAAAAAGGAGGCAGCGGGGCTGCTGCGTCTAATTTTAACGAGGCTTCCCCTTCAAAAGAGTGAGCCTCACTCAGTGGTGAAGAATAGCTTGTGCCGTTCAGAGGCACTTTCACAGGGACGTACAAAGAATCCTGCCTCAGAATGTCTGACAGCTTTCACTGCACATGGCAGAGATCAGCCGGAGAGATTTATTAGTTGACTTGAAAGCCCAAAGAGCTCAGGAAAATTTGGCTCTCACCTTATTGTCTGGAAGACTGTCTGGTCAAAAACCTTTATCCAGAGAAAAGGTGGTTTGGTTTTGTTCTACAGGATGTGGATATGCCACTGTAATAACAGGCCTTTCATTTACAGCAGAGAAAATAAGATATAAGGGTCCATTTGTGTCAGTGTTCAGAAGCCTCTTGAAATCAATGGCTATGTCTACACTTGCACTTTTAAGTCGACTTTAACTAAGTTGACTTAACTAAGTCGACTTGAAGTCGACTTAGTTAAGTCGACTTAGTGTGTCTACACTTAACATTAAAGTCGACTTAAAGGGGAACTTACAAAGTCGACCTAGAGCATCCACACTGGATGCTCTAGGTCGACTTTGTGGGGCTAGGGGGACCTTGGGCAGGTCCACGGTGGCGGGGGGGCACCCCCTGTGTACAATAGGGCAAAGGGGGACAGGAACCCTGGCAGGGCAGAGCCCTGTGTATGATGCTCTCTGGATTTAGGGAAGCATTTATGATATTATTTTCTATGGATATCTCATAAATGCTATAATCCATAGGAACTATGTCATGTTTGGTATCAATAGAAAGGTAGTAATTTGCTGGGAATGATTATATAGTTTATGTCTAGGAATTCTATTTCGATTAGAAGTTAAGAATTTGATGTTATATCCATACTTTAACTTGTGTCATTCTGGACAAATGTCTTACATGGGAGGGTGCGAACAACCATTGTCTCCTTAATGTTAAGGAGTCTGCCAGGTGATCTGGTCCCAGGGAGAATCCTGATGAGCCATTAAGGAGACAATGGTTGTCCCTGCTCTGGCCATTCAGCCGGGAGGTTGGGACTGGGGGGCCGGGTTGGCTGTTGCACAGCGCGGGGCCCTGCAAAGCAGCCGCAAGGGGGCAGCAGCAGCAGCAGCATGGGCGGCCTTGCTGCAGCTGGCCAGCAGAGCTGCTCTGGGGGGGGAGCGAACAGAAGCTGGCCCACCCCGCTTCACCTCCAGGAGCGGATCAGCCGGCCCAGGGGCAGAGTGGAGCACAGAGTCTGGCTTCTGGCTCTGCCTCCGCCAGCGCCGATAGGGCAGGAATGCTCTCAATGCGCCTGTCCTGCCGGTACTAAGCCAGGCAGGGACTGATCATTGCAGTAGTTTTAGGGGCTTGAGCCCAGGGCCCCCTTTTTGTAGACCTAACTTGTAACCTGGGACTTCCAAAGCTGAGATGGGCTGTCTGTGAGGATAATTATCACCTAATTTAGACTAATGGGCTGCTATTGTTCTGTGTCTATTGGTGTCACAGGTTGTGTCTATACTTACAAGTTAGGTCGACTTAAGTCCATGGCTTCTCCGTCCCAGGAGAGCCAGCTGTATACCAGCTCACTCTCCCAGGAGAAGCCGTCCACAGCTTCTCAGGGAGAGCCAGCCGTGCGCCGGCTAGCTCTCCCCGGGATGAGCCGCCCGCAGCTTCTCAGGGAGAGCCAGCTGTGTGCAGGCTGGCTCTCCCTGGGAGGAGTCGCATGCAGCCTCTCGTCCCAGGGACAGCCAGCCTTGCAGAGCTGGCTCTCCCGGGACGAACCACTGGTGGCTTGCCTGTCTCGGGGAGTGCCAGCCTTGCAGAGCTAGCTCTCCCTGGGACAAGCCACTGGAGCCTTGCCTGTCTCCAGGAGAGCGTGTCTTGCAAGGCTGGCTCTTGCCGGGATGAGCCGCAAGCAGCTTTCCAGTCTAGGGAGAGCCAACCCTGCAAGACTGGCTCTCCCTTCACCTATCCAGTCGACTTAGAGTCTAGTGTAGACTCTCTAGGTTGACTTAAGAAAGTCGACTTAATAAGGTCGACCTAACTTACTAAGTATAGACATAGCCACAGTTAGCTTGCTCCTGCCTCTTGCTATTGCCTCTGCAGCAAGCTGGAGGCAGAGAGAGGAAGGAAAGATGCTTTCACAGGCAGGGCTGGATTAATTGGCCTGGGGACCCCAAACTGCCCCTGACCGGGAACCCCTTGCCTGATCCTCCAGTTGCAGGGGCCCCCATTGCTAGGGGGGGCCCTGAGGCGAGAGGGCGCTCCCGCCCTGACCCCATTCTGGCCACTCGGCCAGAGGGGTGGGACTGGGTGGCTGGGCCGGGCCAGCTGTCATGCGGCGCAGGGCCCCCCAACACAGCCACACGGGAGTGGCAGCGGCAGCGAGTGGCAGTGTGGGCATGGGTGGCCTCGCTGCGGCTGGCCAGCCACCCCCAGGTGGAGCAAACAGGGGCTGGCCCACCCTGCTCCGTCTCCAGGGGTGGACCAGCCAGCCCAGGGACGGAGAAGAGCACAAAGCCTGGCTTCTGGCTCCACACCCCCCACCAGCGCCAACAGGGCAGGAGCACTCTCAGCACTCAGATCATTGCAGGGGTTTTAGGGGCTAGAGCCTGGGGCCCCCTTTTTGGCTGGGGCCCAGGGCTTAAGCCCCTAAAGCCCCTGCATTAATCTGGCCTTGTTCGCCGGCCATGCCTAATGCTTTCCCAGCAGGGAAGGAGGCATGGAAAGATTGGGGGAGAGGGGGCTATGGGAAAGATTTTGTGGGGGCTATGCCTCCCCCCCGCCTACAATAAAATCCACCCATAAAGTTTGCCTTCCTTTTAGATCTGTGAAAGTGCTGGTGGAGCTTCTCTGTCTGCCTGGACTCCTGGCTCACTCTACCTGCTGGGGCAGAATGAGATCGCTGCCCAGTTTTTTTCCAGCACCCGCTGCTGCAAATACAGGCAACATGGGCGACGTAACTGACAGATAGACTTCACCTGCAGCTGTAATGTAGATCAGGGGTTCTTAAACTTTTTGGGGTTGTGACACAGCTGGGGGAGCAGCCATTTGTGACACACCAAGGCTCCCCTCTCCACGGCAGCCCCCGACCCCCCCCCCCCCACCCCCCCTCTTCCCCCCGCAGCCCCTCATCTCTCCCCTGTCATAAAGAACTGCTCAGCAGATCAGGAAGCCAGCCCCACAGAAGGAGTAGTGCTGAGTGAAAGGGAAGGCATTTCCCTCCAACTCAGCACACGGAAGACACTGTGTTAAGTAGTCAGTAGGCAATTGGAGGGAGATACACAAGGTATTTTAAGTACTTTACATATCTCCCTTCGATTGCCACCGAAATTGCACTCCAGTGTACACCAGTGCTCACATAAAAAATGTGAGGGCTGGAGATCACCTTAGATTGAGACTTAGGCTTTGTCTACATGTGTACTTTTGTCGGCAAAATTTTTGTCTGTTAAAGGTATGAAAAAAACACACCCCGACCAACCTAAGTTTTACTGACAGAAGTGCCGATGATGACAGCCTATGTCAGTGGAAGATGCTTGCCCATTGACACACCTACCACCACTCAAGGGGTTGGTTTAATTATATCGCTGGCAGAACAGTCTGCTGTTAGCACAAACAGGCTACACACAGTGGTTAAAGTATAATTTGATGGGCCCTGGAACCCTCCTAATCTCCAGGCCCCCTTCCCATATTTCTGGGCCCCCTTCATGCATATGTGGGCCCCAACCCAGGTAGGCATTTGCAACCACTTCTCAGTACCACATGCATCGGTTATCGCTCCAGAAAAATATTTATAATTTTATATGGCGTTTATGTCTATAGCAATTATTGTCACAAACTGCATAACACAGTAAGTATTGTGATTAACAATGGTAGGGTGTAGGACCTGCCAGCAGTCAGGGCAAGGCGGAACATGCATTCCACTGGATTTTTCTATTTTTAGGGGCCCCGGAACTCTGGTCCCTCAAATTTTGGGCCCCGGAACTGTGTTCCAGTGTGTTCCCCCTAACTTTAACCCCTGGCTACACAGGAGACTTTATAGCAGTACAATTGTGGCGATACAGCTATGTTACTAGAAGAGCTGTAATGTAGACATAGCCTTAAAGAGCTCAATCTGTTTAGTTACCAAAAGGAAGATTGAGATGGGACTGGATTAGAGTATACAAGAATCTTCTCAAGGAGAAATGATCAGGTGATAAAGGACTTTATAACCTAGCATGCAAAGACAGACAAAGAACCGTTGGCTGGCAGCTGAACCAAACAACTTTAAATGAGAGATTAGGCAGAGGTTTCTAACTGAGGGTGCTTAATAATTGGAACAAATTCCCAGATGACGGGATGGATTCTCCATCTGTTGGTATATTCAAGTCATGATCAGATGAGTGCCTTTCTGGAAGATGCTTTAGCCAAACACAAGTGATTGGAGCTCAATGCAGAGGTAACTGGGTGACATGTAATAGCCGGAACTATGCAAGAAGACAAAACTAAATGGTCTAATGGTGCCTTCTATTTTAAAACTCTATGAATAGGAAACCTGGAGACATCTTAAAAAGATTCTGGCTTTCAGAGCAGGTTCTCTACAGTTCCTGAAAATTGAGCCCTTTAAAGTGTCCTAAGATGAGTCTCCAAAATCTCCTTTCGCTTTGGAAAATTTAAACCTGAAATGTCTTTTTTCTGTGGATGAGAGTGAGACAGATAAACACAGATAAATCACTGTGAAAGTGATTCTCAGAAAGGTTCCTGGAAGCTGATTTGAGACCCCAAACCCATCTCCACTGCTTGCCTTCTTTAGGTTTTGACGCAGTATAAGGTAACACTCACTGGACCAGCCTGGCATTGGGTGTCCTGTACTCATAGACCAACAAAGAAGCTGTCAAGGCTAAGAAAGGCAGGGTGTTTACTGGGATGGAATTTTCAAAGAAGCCTCTGGGAGTTAGAGGCCCAGTAGTCAGCTCAGGCAACAGGGACACAGGAATTATAGTAAGAGAGGTGTGTGGTAGTTGTTAGAATACAGGACTGGGAATTCCTAATTCTGCTCCCCTGGGCTCTATTTGTAGCCTCAGGCAGCTCAATTATCCTATCCGCTCTGTCTCTTGGCCTCTCCATTTGTGAAATGCAGATAATAATAGTTACCTACCGAGCAGGGAAGTTAGGAAGCTCCGATTCGAGCCGACCCCCCAGCACAGCCCTCGGGGTCCGGGTCTCGGCAGGAGCCGC